>MKEJ01043759.1:0-10114 GCA_001753735.1 Embelia ribes | reverse complement strand
AAATAGCTATCCGAAGCCAACAAATGAATAAAAAATGGGTAGTACCAAATAAACAAAGGAGGGAACCATCTTATCATCCAACAAATGATAGATGTTAGTGTAACACCCTAAAAAAAATAAAAATAATACTTTTCAGTTTTTATCCCAATCAGTCGATTGGTTGGATAATCAGTCGACTGATTATGACAAACACAATATTTTCAAAATTGTGTGTTGCACATGTGTGGCACACTATTTTTACACATGACTTGGTATTTAACATTTTCGATTTAATTTTTTTTTTTTTTAATTTGAATGGATATGTTATATGTGGCGTTCTGGATTGAGGAATAAGCTTGATTGAGGTTGGAGAGTTTGGAAGATTGAATCACTTGTCGATTACAATAATTTATGGGTGTACGTAAGTGGAGCACAATTAAAGGAAACTGATTAAGCAACTGTTGTCATTTTTGAACCCTAAATATTCCAATAACATAGATTCTCACTGTAACAAATATGGAGCGTATGGAATAGTATTTTTAGCTTCTAAAGAGTCGCATTTTTGTTTGTATGTCCATTTCATTATCAAATACTCTCTCTGTTTCATATTAAGTGTCGTTTCAGAAAGAAAAAAATTTGTTTCATATTAACTGTCATTTTAGAAAATCAATATTATCTTCATTAGCTATTTTTCAATTTTACTTCTATTAATTACTTGACATATTAATTTTTTTTTCTTTTGCATGTCATTTCCTCAACCAAGAGATGTAGACATTTTCTATGTAAGTGCATGCACACAATCAATAATTTTTGTTGATACAAGATGATTAGCCTGTACTTTACAGTCAATAATTTTTGTGGGTACAAGATGATTATTATTATTAGTCTATAATAGTCAGTTCCAGTTTTTTCTTAATTAATCTACATATATGGGTAGTCATATGCAATATTATTTAAGTAAATGACTAATGCAATAATACTATGTCTTTTTAGTTAAAATAAATTATTTTTCTTGCAAAAATCTATATGTTAAGGAATCCTATGATCACATGTGGTGCACTTGCTCTCGCATACAATTGCACATTTTAATGAAAGCCTCAACCATCTATCAAAATATATGACTTCCATTTCAAGGACTCACTTTTTTTTGCAGAAAACCACTAATCTTATTTTAAAACTTTTAAATAAATTAATTAATTTATTTTTATCTAATAAAAAAAACGAACACATCTAGTTTAAAATATCTAGCTTATTTAGAAAAAAAATAACAAATAAGCAAATCTTAAAAATTGAGCAGCCAAACACTATCTAGTTTTTAAATAAAAAAACTGAAAACTTAGAACGTATAAACTGCAAACTGACAAACACTCTTGGAAGCAAATTAAAACGGACCAAAAAGAACAGCCGTTATCCGATTATTTTGACACAAAGCATTGACACAACCGTTATCCGATTATTTTGATATAATTATTACAATTTTTTAATTTTCATATAAGACTAATAAGTTAAAAAAATGGGGACCTCCAAAGGCAATTCAAGTGGAGACATGGGGTTGGCAATTTCTTGTTATTTACATCAAATTTTGGCCATTTTCGATTATGTGGCTTTTGGTTCAACAACATCAATAGTGGTGGGTCACCATGTAGTGCCTGTATGTATCTTTTTTAGGATCATGTATTGTTTATATCTCAACAAACAATTGAATGTAACGTATCCTTTCTCATTTTCCTATGGATCGATGACTATTTTTGTTGGTTCTCTTTATACCAGTCCTTTTTAATCGAAAATGAGAGAGTCGAACCTCAGAAAATTATAAACGGGGTCAAATTCTTAATTATGCGGGTGACTAAAATAAAATATAAAAAATTTTCATACTAAAATATTAGTATTAGGTTGATTTTTCAAAAAATTATCGAGAGATTGTGATCTCGTACTCAGGGCCGGACATAGAATTATTAAAATATAAATACATTGAATGCCATATATTTACAAAAGATCATACATTTTTTTTCATAAGGTGTTAAAGCTGCATAAATAAATTTTACACCAAGATTGTAGATATCCACCTATAGGATTAAATTTTAAATTTATAAAAGATCATAGCATACCTTAGCAAGCTCATATCTCTAAAATACGGGTCATTTTGTTAATTATGGAAATAAGAATTGTAAATCATAGTGGCGGCTCATTTTGTTCTCATTATTGACCACAAAAAAAACAAAAAACTTTTGTTTGTGTGGCTATATATAGTTTTAATACAATGACAGTTTCAATGAGGTTTCTATTTAGTCCCTATACTTCCAGTTGAACAGTTATGGTTCTCAAGTTTGAGAAAGTAACATAGTTGGTCCATGTAATGGACGATTTGCCATCTAGAATAATGAAAATCATATCAATTGATCTGTATGTAGTCTTTATGGAGTAAATTAGACTTTTTTTTACTTATTTTGGTTAGTATCTTCTCCGGTTGTGACCATGTTAGTGATTTTGAAAAGCAGGAGTGGCAACGGATTGAGTATCCGTGAAACTTAGTCATACCCTTACCAACCATTACCATTTATTAAAATAATAAATCAAAATCGTTCCAAACCTACCTAAATTTTTGGTTAAATACCAAAATTTTTCCAATTAAAAATTGGGACACCATTTAAAAACTATTTACTATTTAATCATAGGCGGAGCTCATAAATAGTACTTCAATACCCCATTTACGAACTAATTACCATCAATATGTTATTATAAAACAATTAATTCAACAACAAATCTCAAAAAATGTATAATACTAATGAAAATTTATGTAAATCAAATTAGTTGTAGAACCACAAAAAACAATGTCATATGAAGGCAATAGCTATTGAAAAAGTCACAACAAAGTTGGCGTTATGGTGAGTTTTAATATAGGCCACTAGAGTTTAAGATTTGCATATATCAGATCCTCCCAAACTCCACAATGCAAAAATTTTACACACTAAATCACCCACATATGTATAACTGTATTCATATAATTTGCAAATTTGCATAAGTATATATATTTATTCTTATTAAATGGGTACCTAATTGATATCGAATATCAATTAACCTGTTAGAATAACCCAGTATCGGATACCGGGTATTCGAAAATTCAATTTTAAAATCTTATCAAACTCAAATGGGTATCTATTTTTTAAAATATACCCATTAAAGAACCAATAGAATACCATAATGGATTATAATCGATTCTAAACCGGTGAATCACCCACGAAAATCGGGCCCACTGCCGTCCCTATTCAATAACTAGAAAAATAAAAAGCTATCATCTATTTCAAACTTTCGGGACCAAATCCGTACTTTTACCAAAATTTGGAGACTATAAATGTTCCAATTATGATGACCAAAAACAACTTGTGTTCAAACTATAGGGACCATTATTGTACTTCACCCTTCTCCTACTCATAAAATACCCTCTTTTTCTCTCTCTCTCAAAGGCCCTTTTATGCTCCGGTTATGGCTTGTACTAAAATTTGGCCTCTCCTAAAATAAGTTTATTTCTAAGGGGTTTTAGCTTCTGGGTTTTCTCGTTTATACTCAGTAAGTTCTCTTTTCTCAATTTTTAAATTAGTTTACTTTTATGTACTTATCAAAATTGTGATCTTCTTGTTGCTCAAGTATTGAATTAGGGTATATGGATTAAAACATAGTTCTCAGTTAGTAATTTGTGTCTATATAGGGAGAATTAAGTCCTGGGTTTTCTCTTTCAAACTTAGTAAAGTTCTCTTTTCTCAATTTTCGAAGTACTAATTATGTTTTGTTTGGTTGCAAATTATAAGGAAAAAAACAGTTAAGTTTTTTGGAAGTATGAGGCAAAAGCTGGATGTAGCTTCTAGATTTTTTAGGCCCAAATAGCATATAAGTTCAACTTAAAAGCTGCGCAATAGGCCAACTTTTAAGTAAAAAAGTAGAAAAATTTAAGCTCAAAAGTTGTAACAGAACAAACTCTGTGTGTACTCAGCGAAAATATTATCTTGTTGTTGCTCAACTATTGGATTAGGGTTTATGGCTTGAAACATAGTTCTCAGTTAGTAATTTGTATTTATACAGGGAGAATTATTTCCTGGGTTTTCTCTTTCATACTTACTTAGTTCTCTTTTCTCAATTTTTAAAGTACTAATTATGGGTTCGTTTGATCACAGCTTTTAAGGAAAAAAAAAGCCGGCTTTTTTTAGCCTGAGAAAAAAGCTTATAGTTTTTTCAAGCCAATATAGTAAATAAGCTCAGTTGAAAAATTATGCAGCCAAATTGTGCACATCTTTAAAGCAAAAAATCAGTAAAGCTTCAGCTTAAAAGCAGTAACCAAACAAGCCCAATATGTGCTTAGCAAAAATCTTGTTGTTGCTCGATTATTGAATTAAGGTTTATGGCTTGAAACATAGTTCTCAATTAGTATTTTATATCTATATAGGGAGAATTGAAGCCTGGGTTGTCTTTCATACTGAGTAAAGATCTCTTTTCTCAATTTTTAAACTAGTAATTGTGTGTTTGTTCAGATACAGCTTTTAAGCACAAAAAAGTTAGCTTTTTTCATCTTGAGAAAAAAGCTATATGCATCCGGCTTAAAGCTTGTGGCTATTTTTTGACTAAAACAACAAATAAGTTAAAATCAAACCAAATGCAGCCCAACTTTTAAGCGAAAAATCATAAAAGCTTGAGCTTAAAAGCTATAACTAAACAAACACTATGTACTTAGCAAAAATATGAACTTGTTGTTGCTCAAGTATTGTATTAGTGTTTGTGGTGTGAAACATTGCTCTCAGTTAGTATTTTGTTTCCATGTAGGGAGAATTGGGGCCTGGTTGAGACTGATTGTTGCATGCAACAGCTGGTTAGTTATGAATTTATTACTAGAACTTTGCAACAATTTTTAAAAATTTTAGTTTTGGTGATACCCTAATTGTGAATGAGTCAGCTATTGTCGGTAAATTGTTGTCATCAAATCGCTCTAATGGGTTACTTTGTTATGGGCACTCCCACAAGCTTCCCTATTTCAATAGCTAAATTTTAATCCCTATATCTGAAAATAAAAAAATAGAGGCTGCGACAGAGAATGAATGCACGAGATCCACTAAACTTAAAAACATAACTAGGGATGAAAAGTAGTCCCCTAGTTCAAGAGGAGTGCATGTAGAAAACCCTCTACTTTTTACGGGATTGAACAGAGTTTCTTTGATTATTTCTCCTAACATTTAGAAGAGTTGTAAAATCATATAATGCCCTTGTGTGGAAAGTTTGATGAACTTGACTTTTGGGAAAATTAGACTTTTGAAAGGCAAAGGGTTTAAAAAATTAAAAGATAACCTATGGAATCATAAAGCCATCAAAGAGGCCTTTTTTTGTTTATTTTTCTGATTTTTGAAATGGAATGAGGGATTACAACTGCAATTCTTAAAGACACCTTTTTTGTTTCATTTTACTTTGTGCACTGGTGGTCGTGGGTTTGAATCAGCCTTCTTGCAAAGCAGGGGGAAGGTTGCTTGGATATTCCCTTCCCCAGACTCCACAGTGTGGGAGCTTGCAAAGAAAGTTTATTGTACAATTGTATATCTACTATGGTCTTTTGATTAAACAAAAGCAATTTCTCACTTTTTTTTTTACTAAAAATCAAATTATTTCTTGAGACTGCTTCTCACCCAAAATTGCCAAAACACTATGATGGCAACTGCATTTGGATGTTAAAAACAGCTTCCAGCAACAACAATAAACTATTTGACCGGGACAATCTTCCTACAAGTTGATGCTTGTTTTTTTATTTTGTGATTTTGGAAGTCAATCAATGAGTTCTCAAAGCACATATTTTTTTTCTTATTGCTCTTTAAAAAAATATGTGCTCTAACTTAACATTTGTCTTCACCTGGTGGTGGATCCTCTTTTCTTATTTGTTAAATACTGCTCTCTGTCACAGATTTTGGGGTTTTCTTTCTTTGGGATATATTTTGATTATTTGGAAAACCCAAATTTAGGGAAGTTTGAAAATTTAAGTTTTAGTGAACCACCTAATTCCGTTAGATCCTATGTAATCCTTGACCAAATTTTGTTTTGCGTAGTTTTCGTAGAAAAATAGTATCATCGAGCAGTTGGAATTCTCCATAGCTTTGGGACGGTTGGCCACGGAAATCGATACATGATCAAAATGGGTTTCAAAGGTATTACGTGGGTTGGGAATATATATCAGAAGTTTGAAGCTACGTGCTTGGAGGTGGAAGAAGTAATGTATGAGGTACATACACAGTACACCTATGATCCTTATTGTGCAGTGTATAACATGTTACAGGTCTTGTCTAAGGAGTTGCCAATTTCTAATTTTCTACAAACGTAAAACGAGCTCTGGAGTTATGCTATAGCTGTATCATGTGATAGATAAATAGAATGCAATCCAGCTCGTATCATATACCTCAAGAGCTGCTCTCACTTAGACTTTGCAGAGCTCATTGATTAAATAAGGCTCAATATGAGTTTTTGCTTCCTTTGTAGATATGGCTTGTTCTTTACATGGCATTTGATTATCATGATTGCACAATGCCCCAACTATAATTTTTATAGGTGAGGCTCATGCACACCTCCATTGCAACTTATGGGTCACCGAGTTTGTCCCTCTAGAAAGAGTAGCAGACTGCGTACATCAGACCCTTCCCTCATCCCACAATGCGGGAGATTTCTGCGATGGGGCTATCCGTATGTATATATATATATAGCTTGCCCATCTACAAAATGAATAGAATTTGATCCAAACTGGTAGTATAGACCATTAACTAATCACGAGCGAGCTGTTTACACAAACTCTACTCATGCAATTGCTTCACTGTATACTTTTCTCCACAAGTAGCACCATATGCATTCTTGTAGAAAAGTTATATTCTCTTTGACCGCATTGTCATGACGTAATTGCACCATCACACTTGTCTTATTCATATACTTTTGCCCGACTTTTGGGAGTTATCTCTCTGTCTCCCTCTCCCTCCCTCCTGATTCCGAATGATATCTATGTCAGGATACTGTAAAGTTTGTCGAGAATCAGGTCCAGACGGTTGGTGCAAGTGTGAAAAAGTTCTATGCAGAGATTATGCAAGACGTGTTGCCTCCGTCTTCGATAGATCCCGTGAAAGGAGCTGCTGCTGATTCGTCTCTTAACCCTTGTGCTGACTTTAACACCCATAAGAAACCAAAAGCTAGCACCAAGAAAGTTGTCGTGGCTAGTAATAAGCCCGTCTCCGGGGATTTAAACATGAAAGTTGAGGCAAAGGAGAACATTACCCTGGAGTTATTTTCAGAACATAATAGGGCTGTGGCTTATAATGCAAAGCCTAGGGGAGTTATTAATAGAAAACCCAGAAGGGATAATAGCCTGCCATTGGAGGAATCGAGATCATCTACTCCTCCTTCAAGAGATTTGAATAGGGTTTCTATTTGTTGTCGAAAGGGTGAGAATAATGATGTGGCTGCTGACCAGATGGACACGGAGTTGTGCACAGATAAGGGATCTGATCATAGTGGGGTGGAAATTTTGGACAGTGTTGCAAGCCCTATTGTGTCAACAACTAGTATGATTTCACCATCCGAATCCGTTGCTCAGAAAGAAAGGCAATTGAGAGATACTACCAATCAATGTCCACAAGATGCGTCATTATCCGACATAAATGGTCATTGTATTCTTCAAGGTATTCGTTAAGCCACTATATGTTTCAGTGTCAAATATTTTCCTTTAAAATCTTTTACTCAAAAAGTTTTGGTTGTTTATAGTTTTTGATGCAAAAATATTTAATGTCATGGTACTATAAAATATTTACAGTGAAATTTTTACTGAACCTTGAGAGCCTAAAGAATTTTTTTAGCTATTGGTAA
Organism: Embelia ribes; assembly: GCA_001753735.1. Taxonomy (NCBI): domain Eukaryota; kingdom Viridiplantae; phylum Streptophyta; class Magnoliopsida; order Ericales; family Primulaceae; genus Embelia; species Embelia ribes. Next base: position 2,263 of record MKEJ01043759.1, on the reverse strand, counting down.
CACAAGTGTGTTGTCTGCAGGTGCTGCTGGAAATTTCGGAGTTGATTCACTGATAGGATCATACATTAGTTGTGACCCAAGGAACAGTGAATCTGATCGTGAGTACTCCGACTCTCCTACAGGTAGTGATTTCCTTTTTATCATTCTTAGAAATGAATGAGTTTGATGTAATTTAAAAACAAGCGTGCAAGTATGTTTATTCTTGTCACTAAGTTATTAGATGCAAAAGCTCAAAAAAGGGACGAGTTTCCCTTTGCCTAGGGCCTAGGAAGGGTAACTTCTTCAGGTATTTAGGCATGACTCTCGAGCATTATTGTAAATGGATTAACTTGGATTATCGTTGTAGTATATCAGTACTTGTTTTAGTCTTTCAGATGTTTCAATTAACCTCTATGGTAAAACAGATGAATGCAATTTGGATTTTATTGAGAACGACGATGACATTGCCAAGGCCAGTCCAAAAACTATTCAAGAGTTTGACAAGTCAAATTGCGTAGTTGTCGGAACAGAAGATCTCCCGGTTGCTGCTCCAAAGGAAGATAAACCAAGTTCTTACAAGGTATACTCTCTCCTTATTCCTCTTTCTCTCTCTGGCACTCTCGTCTCTCCGTCTCTTCCATTGTAATTGACCAAAACTTTTTCTCATAGAAAAAGATTCAGAAAGCATTCTCGTCCAAGTGGATAGCAAGGCAGCAACAATATAAGCAGCTCGCAGTACAGCATGGTTGTTTGGGCACGGGCCCGAACCAAGAGGTTACTGATAGTTTGTTGCCAAAGGTTATAAATGAAGAAAAGTCGCTACCTTATCGAATATCAGCGGAGTGGGAGCTTCTCTAGATACCGCAAATAAAGTATGCCTTCGTAAATAAACGCACTTTCTATTCAGTCATACGGCCAAATGTCACCCGCCTATCTAGTGTGCTGGATATTAGCTGTAGGTGCTTTAAATTAAAAGAGCGAAGTCGCCCATTATTCAATGGGCTGACTAATTGATACCTGATACTATGTAATTTATGCTAGTGATCATGGTGTAATATGGCTAACGATGTGCCATTCCATCTTGTAAGACAAGAACATGTTCGTGAATTATTTGAATGAAGGTTAATTTTATTTTCTGGGACTCAATTCGCTTTTATTTGATCCAAGGTAATGCGAAGATTTCTAGGTTGTGCTATTATTTCCTCTTTTAGTATCTTGGCCAGACAGTTCAGCACCTGATCTTGGAAGATTGTTAAGTAGCAACAAAAGCTGCTAGGTCGAGGGTGCTAAATCCTGAAGCATAAGGTGGATGCATTCGGATTTATGTTTTTGCTTTGATCATCCTATCCAGGTTAGAGATATTTCTGTTTTTGTACTTTGACTAATAGGTAAAAGGGCGTACCCAGTGCCGAAGCTCCCACACTGTGGGATCTGGGAAGGGAAAATTTAGGGAGCCTTCCTATTGTTTTGCAAGGAGACTGATTTGAACCTGCAAGACCACTAACGCACAATGAAGAGACTCCACCATTGCGTCAGGCTCATCCTTCACTTTGACTAATAGGTATTTTCATAAATTGTCCCAAAGGGCCTATTTGGTATATACCTTTTTTCTAATTGAGCTTTCAGATTCTCGGTTAATAGAAGTTGAGTCCCTTTTTTTTACTATATTTTCTTCTTTTTTTCCTAGGCTTAGAAAACGCTACTTCTTTCCTGAAATATGCACGAAAAGCTTGAAAAAGAAAACACTGGTTAATAAAGATTAGATCTTCATTTCAGAATAAAAAGACTCTTGATGGTATTGTCTTGGACAAAAATTTCCAAAATTTGTTATGTATCATCGTGGCAATTGGGAAAATGTATTCGGGAAAACGTATTCGAATCTATTTCTCCGTAAGGAACTTGTTTCCTTAGAATACACCCTTGGATAAAATCTCTCCTATGTTCCGATAGCTTTGTTTTGTTCAAGTATTTCACCAGTGTTCCCATCCCTTGATCGCCTCTCAACAACTTCTGTCACGGGCTTAGGAAACCACGGCCTACAGTTTCGTCCGAGACGTGACGTATGATGTGGCATTGTAGCGCCAATTTCTTCCCCTTGTGTTCAGGAAAAGCGCTTCTGAAAAACACAGGGGTGGCTATGGTCGAGTCAGTGTTTTGGTGAACCATTGGCCTCAAAGTTTCGTTGCTATTTCGAATGTTGATTTCTTTTTCACGTCTTTGATCAACTTACCCTTGTACTGGAGCAAGTCCCATCTGCACTTAAGGTCTTGTTTGGTTTCCATTT
>MKEJ01043752.1:0-18095 GCA_001753735.1 Embelia ribes | reverse complement strand
GCTATAGTGTAGATTTCATTTATGAGAATTCTGATATTGTTATGCTATAGACCGAGTGGTTGGCGAGATTTGCGGTTAGCACTTTTTTTCCTATTTTCTTCTTTTTCTCAAAATTAAATATTTTTTTCTTTAAAAAGGAAAAATACTCACCCCCAGATTTATCGGAATTCAGGGCGTAATAGGAGTTGTGATTGAGAAGGAGAAAACATGAATTATTTTTTATCCATGTCTTTTAGAATATTACCTTGTTCTTTCTTTCTTTTCTTTTTTTTTTTTTTTGTATCTATCTATGTATCTATCTATGTATGTGTAGATTTGCATTGCTTTCTTAATTAATTGTTTCTATGTGTCCTTTATACACTGTATACATGAATCCACCAACGGATTTATCACCACTTCTCTCTTTCCTAGTATGTGTTTCTTTCCTTTTCTTCTAATTAGATAGATAGAATAAAATTGTTTTGTTTTACATTGTAGACAAACGATTCAGGAGGGCAAGTTCGTGATTATGATGAAGCCAAGGCCACTTCTTCTAAGCATACCTCGTCCACCATTACTAGAAATTCCAGATCCAACAATGGCCCATGGTTGGAAAATGCTCCAACAGATCTCAAGTCTTGTTGGGAATTGCCACCTTCTGGTAACTCTTAACTCACTCACTGCTCTCTTTCGGATACATAGAAATCTTGTGCTAATAATTCCCTTTCAGCTTCTGTATATCCCTCTCTATTCTATATGTAGGCCAAATTTATCATCCTTTGCTTTTGTGCAGCACAAGAGAAGCAGAAAGCAGAAGGCTTCATCACATTCTCATTAACGAATGGTCCCGAGTATCATGTCTCACAGGTAAATTTTTTAATCATGATCGACAAGTCCCATCCGGCATTCCTTCGCTTCCCAAATTTCATTCTTTTTTAGTGTTCTCTCATGCATTAATTTATGTATATGCATCTTCAGATTGCTGATGCAGTTGTGGTGGCAAGATATCTTGGAGCCACTCTCATACTGCCAGATATAAGAGGAAGCAAACCTGGGGACAAGAGGTTTGTCTTTCTCTATGATAAGAGTAATAACAGTGGTTGGTACCGGTATCTAATGTTTCCAACTGTTTACATCAAGGGGCGGACGACCTACGTTCAATCTTATTTAACAAATAATCAGAACCTACTCTCTAATTGTAGTTGTTGCATTTCATATGAAATACTCTTTGCTAATACTGGCACATGTTTAACTCTACCAGGGACTTTGGTGACGTGTATGACGTTGACAAGTTTATAAGAAGCCTGGATGGGGTGGTCAAAGTTAGCAAAGAGCAGTCCTCCGGAATATCAGCACGGAACCTTGCAGTCGTGAAGGTCCCAAATCGGGTGACTGAAGATCATATTGCTGAACAAATCAACCCAATTTTCAGTACAAAGGGCAACATAAGGCTGGCCACATATTTTCCTTCAGTGAACATGAGAAAGACCGAGGAAAAGGGTAGCAGCGATTCTGTTGCGTGTTTGGCTATGTTTGGAACACTAGAGTTGCAACCAGAGGTTCGTGAAGTTGTTGATTCAATGATTGAGCGGCTCAGAACATTGAGCCGTAAGTCGAATGGGCAGTTTGTAGCTGTGGACTTGAGGGTTGATATGTTGGAGAAAAAGGGTTGCCAACAGACTGGAATCAAAAGCTGTTACGGCCCGGAAGAGATTGCTTTGTTTCTGAGAAAGATTGGTTATGACAAGGACACGACAGTATACTTGACTCAATCCAGATGGGACAGCAGCCTTGATGCTCTCAAGGATTTCTTTCCGAAAACTTATACAAAGGTGTGTGCTTACACTACTGTCTGTCCCTTCTTCTCTAACAATATGGCAATTGCTTAAGTCTCTCCTAGTATTGGAAAAGGCTATTTCTTATTTGTGTGTGCATTAGAGTACTTATTTTTGGCTATGGGATCTCTTTTGCAGGAAAGCATTATGCCGATGGATAAAAAGGAAAAGTATCTTAATTCTGAAACTTCTGAATACGAGAAGGTTATTGATTTCTACATATGCTCGGAGAGTGATGGTTTTGTGCCAGCAATCTCAGGCCTTTTCTATGCCAACGTAGCTGGTAGGAGAATTGCTTCTGGCAAAACTCAGATACTTGTTCCTGCAAATGTTCCAGGATCTGCATCTGCTCGAGATTTTATATCCCCCTACGTCTCAAAGAAGAACCATTTGGCCTATTCTTGTTTCTGCTAGTTAATTTTTCACCAAAGGAATCAGAAGTGCAGTTAAACCGAATGGGTAATTGATTGGTAAAAAGTATGGGCGGCTTTGGTGACAGATTCATACTTCATTGTTTTTTGTTATCGGGGTCAAGCAGCAAGCAATTACTTCGATGTTGTTTTTGTATTTGTTTTCCATCTGAGTGACTTGGTCTTCCTACATAGATTTGCCAGATATATATAAATGCAGTGCTGCTAAGTTTGTCTGTAACTTTTATCATGTTTGATGCTTTTAGAGTGTCTGTCTGTATTTGCTCTCTTTTCCTCAAATGTTCCATCATTTTCCTCGAATATACATCCATGAAGAACGTCATTTTTCCTAACTATACGTGTTTAAGTAGAACATGAGAAAATAGGAAGGCTTTGAATTGATCATCTGAATGAGACTTAGATGGACAGAGAAGTAAAGAATTATTAGACTCTTTGTTCTATGCTGCTATCCTTTGCTCTTCCAAATATAGCATACCGTGGGCCAGTCACTTTTCAATTTAATAAATAGCACGATCCTTGGTCTTCTGGTCATAGAACAGGTAGATCAGGCTGTGTCTTGTCAAGCTCTTTGGCAACCGTTGCCGTCTTTGTCTAAGGGAAGCTTGTTTCCCAGCCCAGACTAGTTCCAGCTTTGATTTGGGTAATGATTTCTAACTTGCCTGCTAGATTCAGTAGTCACTTAGATAAATGTTACCGAATGGGCTTCTTTTCTAGCTTAAGACCGAAGGTCTAGCTCAACTGGCACTTTGAAAATCTTCCTATGCACGTCATGGATACCTATAAGAAAATAAGTCACAGTATTTTCTCTGTCCTTTGAAAAGTTTTACCATAAGGGTAACCCCTTCCTTTTTCTTTGCCTGCCTGCCTGCCTGCCGATATAACAAAAGGGCCATAGAACGTAAGAAAAGCGAGATAGAACATTATTAATTTTTAATAGGTTGTCCCTCCCATGGGTCGCAAGTCCCCATTCCTCGGAGGGATATGAATGGTATGTCGAGGATATTCTATAGCCCCTACCAACCATTGGCTCTTGTTTAGCCAATTGTGTGCGGGGGGGGCTACTTGCCTCTTATGTTCACCGCCGGGAAGGACAATGGAATTCAACATGCGATTCCTGCCTGGGTTGGATGGAGTAACCTCTAAAATTCCCTAAACTTTTTCAGCCCCAAAATTAAGGAAAAACAGAATAAGTCATTTTGGGTACTAGTATTAAATAACAATCCAGATTGGGCTTCATCCCAGTTAAAAGGCCGGTTCAACTGTTATAAAAGAACAAACCTACAAAAGCCCAATATAATTCCTTCCCATCCCATGTTCGGCTGTGATTGACTCTAGTTCTCCGACAAGATCTGAGCCGTTCGAAGAGACCTAGCCACCCTTCCCTACAAAAACCCTAATTGCCTCAGCAAGCAGAGCTGGTTTTGCGGTAAGAGAGAGAGAGAGATTCGTCAGCTAACAAAGTAAGTAGATTTCACACTATGATTTGAACTGCATTTTCCATGAATTATCATACTTTTCATGATTTCTTCTTAAACCTTTGATTTTTTCTATAAGCTCTTCCATTTCCTTTACTCTTGATGATTTTGCTCAATTTTTTTATTTAATATTTATGAACGGTGAATCGATTTAGGTGAATGTTCAATATGTGCCTCTTTACTTCATGATTTAGTGTAATTCCAATGTTTTAGATTACTTTTGAGATGATCATAAGTGGGTTTTTTTTCTTTTTCAAATTTCAGCAATCCTTTCATGTCATAGAATAGAAGGACGTGCCATTGGATTCTTGATTTTAGATTTCAATCAAACTGTTGTGCGGAGGAATTGCTACTATGGAAACACATTTTTAGTAACCAAAAAAAAAAAAAAATATACAAAAAATTAAGAGAGTGAATATTCAAGCAAACACCATAATTAGTACTACCGCAGGTGATTATGATTGGTGGCTTTAGTGATTTATTCGGATAGATTGTTTTATTCATTTGAGATTGGTTGTGAAATTGTATACATTTGTATATTTAGTTGATGGCTGAGGCGCAGACAAAGGAGACAGTTGTGGTTCCAGAGTCTGTTTTGAAGAAGCAGAAGAGGGCTGAAGAATGGACTTTGCAGAACAAGGACGAGCAGTTGGCTCTTAAAAAGAAAAATGCTGACAATCGCAAGTTGATTTTCAACAGAGCAAAGCAGTATGCCGAGGAGTATGATGATCAGGTTAATGCAGCATTTCTAAGCTCCTATTTTATTCCAAACTTTGTTACTTCTATAATATATATATGTATGTGTGTGTGTGTGTGTGTGTCATATGCATGAGAATGACTGTTGTTAGATAAAGTAAAATTAAATGTATGTACGTGTATGTTTGATATCATGTGCAGCAAAAGGAGTTGATTCGGTTGAAACGCGAGGCTAGGATGAAAGGTGGCTTTTATGTCAACCCCGAAGCGAAGCTTTTGTTCATTATCCGAATTCGCGGGTGTGCATGTCTTTTCAGGTTTCACTGTTTGCTTACTGTATTAGGAACAGATTGTGTATCTAACCTTTTGCTTTTATCTTTTAGTATCAATGCTATGCACCCTAAAACTAGGAGCATTTTGCAACTCCTGCGACTGAGACAGGTAATTTTGATAATCTCTCCTGTGCTTTGCCATTTCGTTAGCATCATTTTCATTCAACTAGATGACTAAACTTTAGATGCCTATCTCTGCGCCTTGTTAAGATTAAGTTCAAGTTTCCAACTTCAAATAGTACAAGAATGTTGCCTCAGATGTCATGGTTGAGTGAAATTGGCCAACAATTTAAAACTCTAGTATTGTTTTTGGTTACGTGGTTCCAGTTATTGATTTTGCTTTTCTACCACAAGTTTTGGTTGCTTTTTGCTATTTGAATTTCAGGATGGGTGTTACTTCGGCAAAAATTTGTCTGTTGTAATGCCTATTTTCGGTAGCGTGTAGTTTAACTCTTCATGCTTCGTGTGTTTGCTTTAGTGTCTGTTATCCAATCCTAATCATAGAATGTTTGAAACTGGAAGTGCCTCTCTCTCCCAATCTTTGAGATGGTATTTTAAAGGCTTTGTGTTGTTGATGCAGATTTATAATGGTGTCTTTCTGAAAGTGAACAAAGCCACTATGAATATGTTGCATAGGGTTGAGCCTTATGTTACTTATGGGTATGAATCATCGCTCTTCCACAATTAATGCTATCAATTTTTGTTCTGTGAGCTTCTAAGTGTAATCATGTCTGCAGGTATCCTAATTTGAAGAGTGTGAAAGAACTGATATACAAGAGAGGCTATGGCAAACTTAATAAGCAACGGATTGCTTTGACCGATAATTCCATCATTGAACAGGTTTGTGTAGCAATAGAATTGGGTAGCGCTATAGTGTTTTACTGGTTACTGCAACATCTAACATAATGCCAATGCAATTGTAGGCTCTTGGGAAATATGGAATTATCTGCATTGAAGATCTTATTCAGGAAATCATGACAGTTGGTCCTCATTTCAAGGAAGCTAACAACTTTCTTTGGCCTTTCAAACTTAAGGCCCCTTTGGGTGGTCTAAAGAAGAAGAGGAACCATTACGTTGAAGGAGGAGATGCAGGAAATCGTGAAGACTACATCAATGAGCTCATTAGAAGGATGAACTAATGAATGAGCTTTTGGTGTTCAGTTATTTCGTTGACCGTGTGGAAGCTTTAAGGGTTCTTTTTTTATTTCTGCTGCTCTCAATGTAGCAAAGAATCTTGTGGATCTCTTTTTCCATTTATAAGACAGGAAAATTTCTCCCTTGTTTTCCACACATAATTGAGAAGTTCTATTTGAATTCAGGATCTTCATATTTGTCTATTATTTTTTGCGGTTGGAATATACAACCTACTTTGGTTTGCGATTGATATGAGCTATTATCAATTGAAGTTTTGCTTTCGGTATATGAATGATGATGAGTTATTGGTGGACTGTTGGTTTAGGCATGTTATGTGCTTGGCCATATATGTCCTGTAACTGATATTAGAGCATAAAGATGCCATTTGCGTTTTGTGCTGCACGACCCCAAATGTTTATATTTGGAATTTTGGATCTTTATTTATAAGGTGGTGATATCGTGCTGGTGGTGGCAAGAGTGCGGTAGGCTGTAACTATAATGGTCCAAAGCAACAAGCTTGTGCTGTTGGGTTGTCATGTAGGTTATGGGGCGCCACCAGAATGTATAAAGCAGGAAGCTTTTGAGCTTGTGAATATCACATGTAGGTTAGTGGTTTGTCCAACCTTCTAGAATGCAGGTTTTTGGTGGATAACATGGAGGCCGAGGCCTTCGGTTACTTTGTCGAAGGGGAGTCGCTAATACTGTCTCTTAAGATGCTTGAAGACAAGATATAATACAAATGAATTATGTTTATTCCACTTGGGCATTTCAAGAAATATAAATCTTATTTTTGTTTTAGCAAGTTTTATTGAATTATTTTGCAAGCTTATTTAATTTGAGAAAGATAATCCATTTCCTTGAAGAATGTAATATTTTAGCAATGAAAACTTTTGTCACATATTTATTTCAATTTCCCTCTCTGTTTTCGATTATTGTGTGACCATATCTTCAATTTTTATAAAATTTACCTTTTCTATTATATGCATGGAGAGAGGAAAAGTAATACCACCCTACTATCCATTTCAAACATTCCTATATTTTTGGGGACCTTCCCAATATTCAGAGGCTTGCCTGAAATTTCTCCCTCCTTGGCAACAATGGCTAAAAATAAAAGAGACTCTGAGATACTTACGGCCCACCGTTGAAATTTATATATTTTTTTGTTTTTTGCAAATAATAATATGAACTAATTTTGATGCTATTAGAAAACTGTGTTTGCCCTCTTCATTTCCAAAACCCGACCCTCTAACAAAGTCTACAAGAGGTTCAACACAAGACATAAAATAAGAGAGAAGTATCAGAGAAGGAAGAAAAAGGGAAGGGACACGGTTAGCTAGCTCCTCAACGTCATTTGATTATTCTTCATCCTTGAACTTAGCTAAATGATGGTGATATAGTCATCGCAAAACCCTTTTCCACGGAGCAGGTTGTTTCCTTTTTAATTTTCATTTATCCTTTCAACGAAAAGGGTTATGGGCGTGCATGCAGCCGTGCTTGTGCGCTCAGCACCGTCACCAGTAACAACAGTAAATCCATTGTTATTCCTGATCACACGGCAATTATTATTAAAGATTGTAATCCTTTGGTTGGTGTTGAGCTCCTCATGCGCCATTTTGGCATTTGGTGATGGTGTATCACCAAGGAATGTCACCAACGCCCTGTTAAATTTTAAGGAGTCCCTATTGTCGTCAATAGATAAAGATGATGTTGCACGGATGAGCCTGGCCTTCAGCAGCTGGAATTCAAATTCTGATTCTACCACACCGTGTTCTGGTAATTACGCCAACTGGTTGGGCGTCCTGTGCTCTGATGGGAACGTTTGGGGTTTACAGCTTGAGAACATGAGCCTCACGGGTGAGATTGATGTCGATTCCCTTCTTCAGTTGCCCTATCTCCGGACTCTCAGTTTTATGAATAACAGTTTTTATGGCCCCTTACCCGATTTTAAGAAACTTGAATCCTTAAGGTCATTGTACTTGTCCAACAACCAATTCTCCGGCCAGATTCCGAACGATGCTTTTGCCAACATGCCTAATTTGAAGAAGTTGTATTTGTCCAATAACCAATTTAGAGGAACCATCCCAACTTCCCTGGGTCAGCTCCCTAAGCTTCTTGATCTGTCCCTAGAAGGCAACCATTTTGTTGGCCGCATACCAACCTTTAACCAGAATAACAATCTCAAACTCTTCAATGTATCTAATAACCAATTGGAGGGTCCGATCCCTGCCAGTCTGGCCCACCTCAGTCCGACCTCATTTTCAGGTAGTTACGTCATGACCACCCTTTTTATGTTACATCAATTTCGCCTTCATTGGCTAGTAATCCAGTACAGTTATATCCCATGATTGAGTTATGTAATTCATTTGAATTCTATTTAACTTGAAAAATGGAAACCGAAATTTGCAGGAAACAAAGACTTGTGTGGGAAGCCTTTGGACTCAAAGTGCTATTACCAGTTGGCAGTTGATGGCCCACCGCCACTGCCAGATGCTGACATTGCTTCTCCAGATGTGAGCCGTTATCATGGGGAATTTTCCATGATAAAAGCCATTTTGATAATTGTTTGCATTGGAGTAGCATTAGGAGTGATCATATTGGTGGCTGTGATCATTTTCCTCAGGCGCAGGAACCAAACACCGCGCTTAGGAAATGCCGGTTCATCATCCTACAACAAGAGTAATATTATCTGTAATGATCGTTTGGCAGTTGCAGCCGTTGCACCTCACCACCACACAATGACAAATAAATACAGGGAGGAATATGGGGAAGGTGGGGATTATTATCATAAATTATCATCTTTGTCACCATGTCCACCAGTTGATCATATGATCATCAGCCGCGGTACTAGTACTAGTGCTACTACCACCGGTATGATAGGGGCTGGCGGCGGAGGCAAAAGTGGGGGGCAAAATCAGCAGGCGAAGTTGACATTTATTAGGGAAGATAGGCACAAGTTTGACTTGCAAGACCTGTTGAGGGCATCGGCTGAAGTGCTAGGAAGTGGCAACTTTGGGTCTTCTTACAAGGCTGTGTTGATGGATGGTAAGGCCGTGGTGGTGAAGAGATTTAAGCAGATGAACACTGTCGACAGGCAAGAGTTCAACGAGCATATGGCGAGGCTAGGTAGGCTCATCCACCCCAACCTGTTGCCACTTGTCGCCTACTATTACAGAAGAGAAGAGAAGTTGTTGGTCTCCGATTACATAGCCAATGGGAGCTTGGCAAGTCACCTTCACAGTAACCATAGGGCTGACCAGCCTGGGCTCGATTGGCCAACTCGCTTGAAAATAGTGCAAGGTGTCGCGAGGGGAATGTCTTACCTGTATAAGGAGCTGCCAAGCCTGATCGTACCACATGGCCACCTCAAATCTTCAAATGTGCTGCTGGATGAATCGTTCAATCCGTTATTGATGGATTACACGCTGGTGCCTGTGATGAATCAAGAGCACGCTCGGAAGATCATGGTAGCTTATAGGTCCCCAGAGTACATCCAACATGGCCGATTAACCAACAAGACTGATGTTTGGAGTTTAGGAATACTCATTTTAGAGTTGCTCACTGGGAAGTTCCCTCCACCCAATTATCAGCTCCCAACAGCAAAAGGAGCAGCAGCAGCAACAACAGCAGGAGGTGCGGTGGGAGACTTAGTGAGTTGGGTGGACTCTATCGTCAAAGAAGCTGAAGCTCTACAAGTTTTCGATAAAGAGCTCCTAGTGGCTAACAACAGCAATAATACTACTTGTGAGGGTGAAATGCTTAAACTTTTCCAGATTGGAATGGCTTGCTGTGAAGAGGATGCTTCCAAAAGATTAGATTTGGAGGAGGCCGTGGACAAGATCCAAGACTTGAAAGAGAGTGATAGAACTGACAACAACAACAACAGCTATAATTACAACCACCTTTCTCTTCTCTAGCCATACATAGTGAATGAGCAAGTGAATATATCAAGCCGGTGCTAGCTTGTTCAACCATTCTCTATCATTTCTAATTTCCAAATTTCAAGAACGACAAGAATGCTGCTTAAGGTTGGTGGTGGTCTGAGGACGGGGCATATAACATTCTCAAACCAACTCTAATTAAATACATAATTTTAAACTCTTTTGTAAAAATTTTGGGGAGATGTTTTTTTTTCTTAAAAAAAACATTACTAAAAACATAACTCACTACGTATTCAGAGCTGATCCGACGGTGTTAAACTACCAACTATCACAACCCAATTTAAAAGATAATAATGCAGAAAACTACAGAAAAGATAACTAGTCAACAAGAAAGCCCATCAAGTATATATACATGTACTGAAAAAATTGGGCAGCATCTCTACATATGTACAACATAACCAGTCTATAACTATATAGACTAACCAATCTTGCAGTATAAATACTATAACATATATATCCCGCATGTCAGCATCTACAATATAATATAGTACAACCGAATGCCTCGTTTGCAATACAAAACCAAAACCTACTCCAATTGTCTCAAATAGTAATATAATAGTATCATGCAACAATACCCTGAAGCTTGATATAAGTTGAACTACTACACACAAAATGAGTACCGCCGCAATACCTTCTCTATCTCCTATCCACATCTGGATTCTCTGTAATGCCCATGTGTACATGCACAGACAAAACAGACGAGTCAAGCAATAATATGCTCAATAATTAGCTGGAAGGATATAACACCCCGCTATCACAATAATAAACATGAAATGTTAATTATCATATCCACAGGCAGTCACCCGTAGCTATCAAGGAAGACGTGCGTCTATCTAGTGATTCGCTCTAAACACAACTCGAATATAATATTATAAAATGAATCGTAACACATATTAAAAGGACATGGGCTCGTCCCAACTTAGTCGTGACTCAATCTCAGGTATACTCGGTGCAGCCCAGGAGCCTGTACCTCCATTGGGGCCTATTAGACATATCTCAAGAAACTCGGCAATCGAAATCCAACCCATAAGTCCCATCTCCGAGGAGTCGGAAAACAACACATCTCAAATCCCTACAAAACACACGTTACCTTGGCACAACAACAATATATATATATATATATATCACATAGAGAACGAAACAATTAATTACTCTAACTCTACACTTATTTTATTACCCAAAACCAACTACAATATTATTCAAAATACCGTAAACGTATTTATAAGATAAAAGTATCTGACTCGTACAACGATCTGAAGTTAGTCTGATACTCGAAATACGCCTACACCACCATCTCCGTAAATTACCAAAATACTCATATATAAATCCCAAAAATATTTTCTTTATCAAAATAATTCTCTAGTTTCCCCAAAAATCATAATAATTTCCTATAAATGCCCAAAGTTATGCTAAAAATATTTTTTTTAACTTAAAAACTACTTTTCTATAAAATTCAGATTTTCTAGAATATTTTAAAGGCCATGAAAACCTAAGAAGAATTTTCCTCTCAAAGTATTTATTTCCTCCAAAATTGCTCCTTTTAATTCAAAATAGTATAAAAATAAGTAACCACCCAAAAATAGTCAATATAATATTTTTAATTTAATTTCTAGAGTCTAAAAATACCTAGAAAAATCCAGAAATAATTTTTTTTCCAAGAAAACTATTTACTATAATAAAAATGCAATATTTATCCCTAGATTATTCACAAATTAGAATTAATTCATGCATAACTCTCAAAGTATTTATCTCCACACACCATGAATTTCCAGAACAGGGGAAAATATTAAAATTTTCAACAATAATTATTTTTCCACCGAAAATCAATTTATTAACCCAAAATAATCAAATTAAATCCAAAATTGCACAAAAATTATAATTTCCATATGCATGACCAAGGAAACATTTTTTTATCTAGGTTATTTGAATTTCAATTCGAAGTTATTTCATTTATTCCAAAAATTAATTTTTTTCCACAAATGCTTACAAATTCTTATAAATTTTAGAAAAATCTGAAAAATATAAGATTTTCACTCATATGCCCCAACAATTTCGTAGAGTCCCCATAAAATTTAAAAGAACTTGGCCCGGTTCAAGAATATTGGGAAGAGTGCTCCCAAGACATTAAAAACGCATGAATAATTAAGCATATGGACTTTAAGAATGTATGCATAGCAAAATATTGAAGTTTCATGAACAAAATATGCTACATAACCAAAATTATACCTCAATAACCAAAGCAATGCAATAAAGAATGATCCCGATCCCCCGAGATCGCATACACAAGCTTAGTTTTGGTAGCAAATGAGTCCCGAATCTCTAATCTTCATCTCCCTATAATATATAGATACAGATATATACAATATATATAAGTACGAATATAAGTGAAAATCCCAATACTTTTAATAATTATTAATCATAATATGTAGTATTAGTAACAACATCAACAAATTAAAATAATTATTTGTATATATACCGATATCCAAAATAATAACAACCCCGGTTGTTATAAGACTTGACAGTTCGCGAACCCAATTTTTTTTTATTTTCCTCTTTCTTTCTTCTTTTTTTTCCCTCTCTATCTCCATCTGTCCGTGTCTCTCTCTCACTTTATATATATAGTATATACTAGCGTTCAAGACACATCCGTTGTGTATTAGTCTATGTGAGATAATTTATAAATATTTTAAATGAAAGAAAACTTACAATATAAAGTAGAGATAATACTTACCATGATAAAGTGCTTTGGTACTGGATTTTCATATTCATATGTATTTTATAAAAGAGGGAGAGAGGAAAGAGAATTAATGGTGAAAATGGCAGAGAAGTTATACCAAGGGTTCTACAAAATGGTTATTTTTGTGATGTCACGTGTAACTATTTTGCGGTTGATCTAGAATGTGAAGAAATGGGAAAGTGGAGAGAGTAGCAAGTGGGGTAAAGAGAATTGACGATTTTGCCCCTGGATGAGTTAAAAATGATTTGCATATACCAATAGTATAGATATATAGGGAAAGGGGAGGTGATTCAGCACCGCCTCACCCCATCCTTTATTTTATTTTTTAAATTAATTATCAGTATTATATATTATTTTTTTTCTATTTTTCTAAGTAAGATTTAGAAGTTTTCAAAATTTTCAAAAAAATATCCTACAATTACACCAAATATATATAAATTATTTCTCACCATTTATTGTTTTACAGACAAATTTTTCTTACCCCGTTCTTTTTTTAAATTACCTTTAAGAAAAATGATTTTATTTTAAATAAGTGATCTTTTCATAATTTTTAGGATAAATTTCGATGAACTACCTAAATTACGACTTTCATTTATTACTTTTGTATTTTCTAAAGACACTCGTTTACTCACAATGCAAAAGTATCAAGAAGCGTTACTTCAATCCATATTTTTTTTACCGGCCATTTCCTTAATTTGTGTCCACAAACCTAAAACCAGTTAATAAAAAATGGGAGAGTAATTAGCAAGCTACTATATCCTTAGGGTCAAGTTCAATTACAAAACATATCCAACACTCTGCTCTAATTTCTAAAAATAGAATTTTCACGTTATCCCTTTTCAACAAGAAAAAACATTAGAAGAAGCTCTTCAACTTTTTAGCAGAGCGTCTATGTGATCAAATAATGTTGAATTACAAACAGAACAATGAAGAAGAGCACATGTAACTGGTGCATAGGCTCACACCATTGGGCCTAATCAACCTATGTTGAACCAAATAAAATGTGTAGTTTTAGATTCAAAGTCGAAGATTGTTATTATTCCAAAATAGTGAATTTTTAAACTTCAACATTAACAATAAAAGCGACCATAATCATTTCTTAAAATCATTGGAACAAACGATCATAGTCATTTCTTAAAATTATTGGAACGCATTAGACAGATATCTGAGTAAAAGTTCTTTATATACTGCATAATTTCCATATCTACTTAAGATTTTGGAAAATGAAACCATGGTCCTAGCATATTTTCTTTCCATCTCAATTTCTTAAGCTGTTAGTTCCAACTTTCCATATAAGAGAATTTACTATAATAGTGCTCAATTTTTTGTTCAAATGTTTAGTCATGATTTTTGAAGTTACTTCAGCAAACATAGCAAACTTGAAACAAGCTTGCATCCTTAATCCTGCTAACTACAGACCCTGGTTAATAAACGTGGGACGATAAAAGAAAGATAGTGTTATATGGACGAATTTGAGATACGATATTTTTCTTCAAATACGCTCCAAAAATTTGCAATAATATAGCTGGCTTTATTAAATTCTTAAAATTGTATTATTTTCTTAGTCAAAAATATTTTCCAAAAATTTTATAACGGATGAACAGCTAAAAAAGTCACCTATATGTGAATTTTACATGATGAGCCAAAAAACATGGCCATTTTGCATTGAGTCCATGTCAAAAAATTCACAACCGCTTATATAAACTTGGACAGGTTAAATTATCCTCGCCTGTGGTTTTGTTTAGTTCCATTTACACCCCCATCAAGTTTCAACAGTCTACATATGTATCCCGTATCAAAAGTTTGAAAGAAATTGTCCCTCAGGGTTGAGCTACTTAAATTTGACTGTACACCATAAAGCAATATAATTGTTGTGGAATCCGCTCAAAGCCCGAGCAGTGCACGCGCTGTCTTGGGAAGTATTGATGTTGGGAATCTCGCGATTATGCTCAAACAGGTTTTTGTTTGGTGTGGGGATTTACATCCAGGGACAAGGGATCGGAGGCATGGTTTTCTGGCAAAAAATGGGTCTTCAAATGCGCAAATCATGGCCTTGAAACGTGTCCAACCTTACACAAACTGGTTTGATTCATATTACTTGTGAATTCGATCACGGTCTGTTTTTCCTGGGTATGATTTTCTCATTCCATCATTTTTGACTACTTTTTTGGGTTCTTTGCCACCTCTAATCAAGATTCACCACCTCGGAACCTCATATACTTTTTTCGTCAATAGTAGTAATTATCATTTTGATATCAGTATTAGATGCAAACTTAACACTTACCATTGTTCTTTATTTTCATTGGTACACAATTTACTTAAGAACAGATATTCTTATCCCCCTTGCTCTGATTTTCGCCAATTTTTTACGTGAACCGACTGTTTTTGGCCCAGAGTTGGGATAAGCAGCACGTCTTCTCCTCCGTAACACGCAGAATCTTGAATCTAATCATGGTCATTCAACACCATTGCAAGAAACTCAATACAGGAATAATACTATGAACAAGCATTACATTCCTTCAACCAAGGGCAATGGTGGCCTCCAATCATTCCAGACCATTTCAATGAAATCCATATAAAAATACCATGAGCAAACATAAGCCGTGCAGGCCAAAATTCGCGGGTCAACTATGGGAGCTTCGTTGACAATCCGAGACCCTACCCTAACAACTACAATTACCCTTAACCCGTGAACGGTGAAATATTAGTTTTTACAACACGAGATAGATATTTCCATCAAGAAAATCGCAGCAATTTAAGAGCTGCAATGTCCTTAGAATTTCAAATTTGGGGCAAAGACTGGGTATCGGGAACCATGTCGTACCGAGACTTTGCCCACTGTGACCCCACCAAGTAAGTGGATCAATAGGCCCTTGAGTGAAAGAGCAGGAGTCATATTAAGCAACAATATTCTCCATCTGCTCCCTAAAAGCAGGTAAAGAAAATTTATCAGGTTAAGGCCAGAGTGGCCCCCGAACTTGCTCCGGGAACTAACAAAATCGACATGTTTGTACCAAGATCATGTACCTTCGGTATCTTGATGCCCCTATTTGTCGATTTAGCTAATTTACCCTTAGGCCATCATATCAAAAAGTCATACATGTGAGTGCCTTCCAAAGGTCATTGTCTCCATATAGCATGAACGGTAATCCCATGGGTTAGAGAGGGGAATAGAGAAAGTGACGAGCATGTCGTGGCAATATTATTTTCTAAAAAGGATCCCCACATGTAGTGCTTGGTCCTCCTCAAAGTAAACAAGAGAGAGAACTACTTGAACGTATATATGTATGTAAAGCATTATTTTTTTGTATTTATATCCCTGAGAACGTATTTCAGTGACACTGTTAATGTGTTGGCGCCACAATATCTCATCGCTGCTCGCATCGTTGCAACACCAACAGAGAAGAAGCAACCAGATAAAGTTAAAAAAGGACATTGGCTAAAAGAAGGGTCGAGAAGAAGAAACCGCAGCAGACAAAAAAAAAAAGACGAATTACACGTTTAACAGTCATAGAATAGAGAACTATGAATCTATCTCAAATTTGAGTTACAGCATCCATTACCAATAATTTGGATGAGCTGCTAAGTTTATGCAGACTCGACACAACAGTTAAATCACAATTACCACCTTAAAAATGTAACAAAAGAATCAAAAACTTGTTACTACAAAGTCATTATCTTCAATGGGGTCAGAGGAGTAAATAGCTCTAATCCTAATGTTCAGCTATCCCTTTTCTTCATAACTACAAACCAAAGCTCTCAGAGACCATCGCAACACCTTTGAAGAACAATCCATTGTGGCAAAGCCACCTACAAAGACATGCATATGAATAAGAGGGCTGCTATGAAACGTTTCTTTGCGGCAAAGGCGTGTGCCCCTCATTATCCGGTGTCAACAGTAGTGTTGATAAGCACAATGAAGGGCATATATTGAAATCTCAACAATGGAGAGACGCACCTTTCACATGAGCATTATTATCCTATAAAACTTCAATAATACAATTCCCAGAAAATATTCAATGGACTTAGTAATGGGAGAATTCACCCCCATCTCTCCTAAAGAAGCACAACTCCATCACTGAAATGCTTTTCCAACAAGCGTTAATGATTTTCCCACATTCAAAGAATTAACAACCAAGCAGACATAAGCTTGAGTCTCATCAATCATGTATCCAATAATCATATAAGACAACCACAGTTGCCACACACCTTTTCAGCAAAAAGGAAAAAATAAAGAGAGCTCTTTTAATACCAAAAAAAAAAAAAGGCTTGATACGTCCAAACTTAAAACTTCTTTTTGGTCAAAACAACAAAATCTTCGGCAACATTTGAGCAACCAAATGCAACCCCAACTTTTAAGCAAAAAGGCGGAAAAACTTGAGCTTAAAAAGTGCAACCAAAGAAGCCCAAAGTTTTAAAGAAAAGCTTATTCCAAACAGCATTGGAAATAGCATTGCTTCAATTCTAATGAAAGTGAAGACATCAAGAAAATAAACAAGGAAGCCTTGTCATAGCTTGAACAAGAATTTTATACCAGACAGAACAATCCAAGGGCAACCTAACCACGTTCATTATTGTAACATCCCTGTCAAGATAAGGAACCCTAAAAGCTTCAGCATCCGCAAACTGTAAATTTACCACTATAGAGCCCACCATTGATCAAAACCTTGAAATGGTTAAGACCTAAAAACAAAACATGAGAAAAAAAGTTCCAAACCAATAGCTATAGCTGTGTAAAATTGTAAAATATTGTGAGGCCTTGACATACCATCAACATGAATTTTATAGAGCATATGCAACTTGAAAAAAACTATCCGGGGCAACCCCATCAAATTCATTACTTCAACGTTACTATTATGTTAAGGAAACCCCATAAGCTAAAGCCTCAGCAAGATCAAATCATTGACATGGTTTGACCAGAAAACAAGAAACAAGATAAAAAAAACTCCAAACCAATAGCTACAACCATGTCAACTTATAAATACTGGGTAGACTTGCCATAAATTCAAAACGAAATTTATATAGAGTTTATGCAACCTGGAAAAGACCATCTGAGAACAATCGCGTCAAAATCAAATTCATTATTTCAACGTCACTATTAAGTGAAGGAAACCCCACGAGCTAAAGCCTACGAAAAATGTAAATTTAGCACTATACAACCCACCATTGATCAAATCATTGACATGGTTATGACCTAAAGATAAGAAACACGGTAAATAAAGAACTGCAAACCAACAGCTACAATACAAACATGTTAAATTATAAATATTGGGTAGCCTTGTGAAACCTTCAACATGAAATTTATACAAAGAGTTTAGACAACTCGGAAATGAGCTATCCGAGGGCAGCCCGATCAAATTCATTATTTCAACATTCTATTAAGTTAAGGAAACCCCGAAAGCTAAAGTCTCAGCAAACTGTAAATTTACCACTATAGAACCCACATTGATCAAATCATTTTGACATGGTTATGACCTAAAAACAAGAAATAAGATAAAAAAAAAAAAAAAAAAAAAAAAACCCAAAAACAAAAACACA
>MKEJ01043741.1:0-13607 GCA_001753735.1 Embelia ribes | reverse complement strand
TTATTATATTTTGGCTATAACAAATTTTGATCTATCTTTTCATTTTTTTTGCTATTAATGTATCGTAAATTTGTTTTTATAACTAATTTATGGAAAAATACATAAATAATAAGAATTTGCTAATAAAAAGAAAAACAAAGACAATAGATATAATAACTATTTGCTTTTTATTTTTAATGTTTTGGTAATTTTTTTTAAATTTAGATTTTTTAAGTTTTGTTACTGTTGACCCTATGTTTTAATAAAATATATTTTGATGAAATATAAAATAATTAATTTAATTAATACCGATTATGTTACTAATGTCATGATATTGTTTATAATGTTTATTGATTGTTTAAGGAATCGATATCAATCATACAACTAAACAGATTTGAAACACACATAGATTGAGGTGTCCGTACACGGACTAAGGTGTCTGCATATGGACAAGGTTTGTTTGCATACGGACAAGTCACGACCGTACATGGACAGTAATTGGTCCTTACCTGGACAAAGAGCTGAGAGCCCACGGACACAAGTCCAAGCTTGGACAAGGGACTGACTGCACATAGTCATGATCAGAGAATTAAGAAGGTTGATTTCATTGGCATGTCTCAATGATTATTACCATGATCCAAACGGAACTCGAACTATATAAATAGATGTCTCTTCAACAATTCAAATCATCAAGCAATAACAACAAGCTCAAGTTCTTTAATTTTATTATTTATCTTTAGCTTGTAATATCTTATACTCGAGTGTTTTCATCTTCGATATTGTGCGAGTTTAAACATAAATTTCAAAATTCGGTTTTATATTATCAAATTGTGAGGGTTTACTCCGATTTGAGGGGCTGTCTCAAATAAAATGATCAACACCTGTGAAACTGATTGGTTGTAAAATTATCTTGGTGATAAAGGAACCTCAAGTAACGTTTGGGAAAGTGGACATAGGGGATCAACTGATATTTGGCCAAACCACTATAAAACTGGTTTTGCTTTCTTTATCCCTTTTATTCTTCGTATAGTAATTACTATTATTGCATAAACTTTTATAGTGTTATTTTTAATTGAATTTTTTTTAATATATCTTAAAACACATTTCATCCCCCCCTTTGTGTTTGCTTAAAGGAAAAAATTAGGTTTATAGGAATTATAACATGGTAATATTTTCTAATGACAAATAAAATTTGAATCAATTCAAATGTTCAAGAAGCTTAGGATTGATAAGGTTGATTATGATAAATTTAGTTTCTAAAAATTCTCAATTAATGAGACATGTATAAGTTAATTATGCAAGCACTTATCACAAATAGATCAAAAATAATTGAACGAATAGCTTTTATATAATTTTACAACATAAATAATTTTTATCTTTTTTTAAATTATAATTCTTATCATTTTGTTACAATCTATAAAGTCAGTTTTTATTCATGTGCTATAACTATATGTTTTATATATATTAAAGATTAATATGTTTAGAAGATTATATGACGATGATATTTTCAAATATAATAATATAATTTATTAAAATTTCTAATTCAAGAAGTTTAGATTTGAATTATATTATAATAGGACTAATACTTTTTTAAAATTATAATGCTTATCTTTTTGTTGCAATTTATAAAGTCAGTTTTTGTTTATGTGCTATAACTATATATTTTATATGTATTAAAGATTATTAGGTTTAGGAGATTCTATAATGGTAATAATTTTAAATATAATAATATAATTTAATAAATTTTTTTATCCACGAAGTTTAGGTTTGGAATTATATTATAATAGGTATTATAAGTCATGATTTTCAATGATATTATTTTGAAAACAAATTATATGGCATCTTTAATTTAATATTTCTTATCCTTTCTTTTATGATTTCAATTTTTGTGGATTCGTATTATAATAATATTTTTAAGGAAAAATAATTTTTATTAGATTAATGTTGATTTTGGTAGAAATCCTATTATGATAATATTTCTAAAAAGATAATAGTAATAATGATAATATTTTTGAAATTGATTAACTCTAATTTTAGGTATGTGTGTATGTAAAGATAGTGAAAACATAATATTTTTCTTTCCTCTATTTTGATTACTAAATTTAATGAAACATGTATCAAAAGATTACACGGCCACTTCTCAAAAAACTACGCAGCCACTTGTCAAACAAATATACAGCCACGTGTCGCGATCAAAGCGAAAATAGCAAAAGGCTCACTTTTGATATTAATAAGGGATAAAAGTTGTCCCTACTAGTTAAATTCGCTCTTATTGCGATATTTGTTAACACGATTACTTGACATGCATCCTATTAAATTAAGATTTTAAAATAATAAAACATACCATAATAGAAATAATTACAATTATATACACATTTATCAACTTAACATAACCAAAATCATCAAAATTAATTTTCTATAAGATTGCCTAAGATATACATATATAAGATACTTTATAATAATAGAAATTATTAAAATTATATTTAAGAATGAAAATATTTATAAGAAATAAATATTTTTGTAAATTGATTCCAAACAATCTAAAATTCTTTATAAAATTTTAAAATATTATCCTAATAATCATTAATTTTTTAAAATATCATCTTAATAAGATTTTCAGATACTTAAAATTAACCAAAATAAATATTAATTTTTTGTAAAACAATATCATAGTAGAAATTCTACCGAATTTGATATTTTATAAAATTATAAATAATTGAAAAAAAAAAATACAAGATTTCATATAAAAAATCAAAAATAATTTTACAATATAATTAAAATTAATATGATACAAAAAAAGACATATTACACATAATCCAAACATAACGCGGACTATACTCTAATAAATATTTAAAAATTGAACTACATTACTCTATGAAATGGTAATAATCTCATTATTTTTTTCAGTTAAGTAAATTTATTGCAAACCAAAAATGTATAAATTCACAGATTATACCCGATATACAGTTATGGTCAAAAAACAACAACCGGCTCTGTACGGAGCTAAATCTTACTAGGCTAATATCCCAAAACTTAAAATAGTTAACCAGTCAATGGGAACGTTAATATAGTCACTAGGGCTGCCAAATTGCCCGATTTGACACCTTTTTTCGGATCTAGGTACCGTCTTTCGAATTCACGTTAATTTTTAGATTGGATCCAAATTCGAAATTATAGTTTATATTCATATCCTATCCGGAATATAGCTATCGGATCTTTGAGTTCGAGTCCGGGTCTAGGTCGGACTTTTTTCTTTATATATTTATATAAATTTTTAATGGGTTGCCGTTGCAGATTTGGGTCTAGGGTCTACTTGTCGGGTACAGGTTGAGATCAGGTGCGAAGAAATATGACGGATCCAAATCCTACCTAAAATAGTTTGGATAGCGTGCAAATCTGGACCCGACGAACTTAAGCTAGGCTTGAACCCGATGGCTCCGAACAAGGTCTGGATAGATTATGAATCACGCGTCATTTTGACAGCCACTGAGAGAAAGTGAAGCACACGGTGTTCGCATTACATCACCTTAAAAAACTGGAAATTATCTGTCACCCATTTCATGTTACACAAACCTAAACCCTCATCTATAAATACCAAACTTCCCATCAAACAAAATCACTAACAAAACTCATTCCAAACATAAACACCAAATAAGGAAAAAAGAAAACAAAAAGTGCAAAGAAGCGAAAACATTTGCATAACCATGGTGAAGAGTGAGGATCACAAGATCCAAACAATGAAGAAGAAGTACAAGGGAGTGAGAATGAGGAGTTGGGGCTCATGGGTCTCTGAAATTAGGGCATCCAATCAAAAAACAAGGATATGGTTAGGTTCCTATTCTACCCCTGAGGCAGCTGCTAGGGCCTACGATGCTGCTCTATTGTGCCTCAAGGGCACCTCTGCCAATCTCAATTTCCCAATCTCATCATATCAATTTCTCAACTTTCCATTCGACGCCGATATCTTATCCCCCAAGTCCATTCAGAAAGTCGCTGCCGTCGCTGCTGCTGCTACTGTGAGTGCTGATTCCTTCAACAGCACTCGATCATTAGCGTCTCTATCGTCAACCTCATCCTCCTGCGCATCCGCCTCATCATCTCCATCGATGGAGTCCTCTCCGTCAAATTATTACAATGAGGATGATTTTTCAATGACTAGTACTAGTTGTTGGGAAAACGAGATAATGCCTTACTATGGTCAATCTTGCTACAACTTTGATTCACCAAAGTACAATGACATGATGATTAATGAGGGATTCTTCAATCCACCCATGGTTGAAGATGTTGAAGAAAGCGATATACGACTATGGAACTTTTGCTAACCATCTTTTTATTTTGATCCAAATCCAGAAATCCGTCGTTTATTTATTTATTTTACTCCTGTAATTGTCATTGGATGATTTTCAGTCAATTTTAGATCTAAATTTATGGAATGTAATATGCATATTGCTATGATTCCAAAACATATATGTTGTATTCATGATCTTTCCAAACTAATAAGAGGGGAAATTCTAGTTGTTGATACTTTTTCCCGTCACAAATATGTTGTTTTTAATTTTTTTTTATTATTACTTCTAAAATTCTAAATATTAAAAAGTGACACATTATATTATTTATTATTTCAATAGCAGCATAAATATGGTCGCACGAGTCTTTGCATGAGTCTTTGCACTTTTCCAAGGAAACTTCTCCTAGGGTTTTAAATAATGATGGTAGTTACTATGATGGTAACAATGACATTGTAATGGTTTCGGGTCATAACAATTTTAGAGTAACGGTAGCGAGAATCGGAGTCATATTTTTTTTTTGTCTTTATGAATTTTTTTAGCATAAAATAATAATAGTAACAATAGTAGTAAAAGTAAAAAATGTTACATAACGGCATAACAACAAAATACAATATTTAAAATCTTACTTCTCTCCCACCCCACCCTACTCTACCCTACCCTACGTTACCCTACCGTCCTCTCTCTATCTAGTTTTCATGGATCCTTCCTGTTTATCTCCCAACATCTTCATTCAAAATTTTAAAAGCCCCATTGCTTCAATTTTGCCTATCTTCCCAACCTTTTCTCATCCACTACTATCTAGATACAAAAATATTCATATTTCAGCCATCAAGAATCAACTTAATTTGTGTTTCCCTTTTCAATGACGGAACCTATTAGGAACAAGACATAAGGGTTGGCAAAGTCGGAATCTTTCCACGAGTACAAATCTTGTGTTGTGTTCTTTTCCATAAAAATCGAATCAAGGTACAATATTATCACATAATTAATAGTTATACTTTCGGTACATGATTGTCGATACGTGAATAATTATTTTATGCTAGGACAATCTCATTTTTTTTTTTATAATGAAGGCCTTCAGAGTTTTCCACCAACCTTACTAAAGTTAAATTTGGTTTTCTGCGCCCACATTTTATATTAGAAACAAATATTGAACTTCAGACCCTTCAAGAATGCTTATTTTTTGGGACTAAATTGTCTAAGACCGAACATTAGTTCCAGGGCAGTGAGTCAGTGGACTAAATTTTTATAACTATAAAATCTTTAATGTGAATGTTCTTATCCATGACAAGGAGTTTGAACACTGAACTAGTATCCTCCTCTAAATTAGTCATATGTTTGGTGCTAAATAGTCCGGAAAACTATTATTCTCTGCCACAATCCGAGGCAAAACAAACAAAACCAATCATAGTTTTGTGAATCAAATGACCTCTAATTTGAGTTTTATTTGGATTAAGAAAAAATAATATATTATAGAGAAAAAATCAATTTTACAACTAGTTTTACTAAAATATCCTCGTGAAATAGGAGAGATTCTATTGATAATATAAAAATATGACATTAATTCAGGGCATACTAGCCTAATTTTCTCCGTACATTTTTAGAAAAGAGAAAGTGACCTATAAATTGGGACGATCGTAAAAAAAAAAAAGTGAGATAATCTTTTACATACAGTACAAAGAGAGTACTTCTAAATCACAATCGCTCTAAGTTTATGATTATATCCCCCATATCTTCCAGCTATTGCTTTGATCTAAACAGATAGATCGTGCCTCATCCTTTATGCAATTGAATGAAAATGTCTCTTTCACCAATATGCTTGGGTACGGAAGACATGGGCATTGTACTTGTTTATATTTTTTGCCATCTTCCTCTCCATCTATTTATGGAGAAATCATGACAGCTGGTATAATTATGCTATGTATAATTCTTGTCAAGTTCATGAAACTTCATTTATGAGATCTTTGAGACCGATAGATATATAGATGTTTTAATTTACCAATAGAGTTACTACTAAATCAAACCAATGCTTATCTGTATGACTTGTTTATATTATTATATATATAGTATTAGTTGAATATGAGCAATATAGTTACTCATTAGCAAGTCGAGCTATAGTCGTCCATTTCTAAAATCTGATTTTGTAGGCCTTTCACCGATTGTTGGTTGTATCTTATAAGTAGTTAGTCGAATGTGCATTGGCGTTACCATATCGATATTTCAGATTAACAACCAGCTAAACAGTCTATCCAAATATTTACCATTATGTTAAATTTAGAGTTGCTACAATTACATATATAGAATTCATCTTTTAAAACCGGCTCACTTCCCATTACAAGACGCAATAATAGGAAGAAGAGGAGCTTAATATAAGTAATTCATTATATTATTTGATTTCCGATGTGCAATATGCTTTAACACATATAGGCCCCCATGAAGTTCTTAAGACAATCCCCAAGAGATAGCCTCCGAGTAAAGCTCGAGGGAGCCTGCACTAGGATGTCTCTGAGACTTGTGGAGTGTAGGCCAGGACATGCTATATGTCAAGACTAGGTCCAAGGCTTGCAGGAGTGGTCGTGGCCCGAAAGTTCCCAACTGAAGGGTATTACAATGATATTTAACATCCTTCGTAGTTGGTACACGGTAATGGTGTTCAACAATTAAACAAAGGGAACGAATAAGAACGTCTTGATCGTTCTGGTGGTGTAGTTTCAATAAAGTTTGCCTCCGATTCCCGCCTCGCCTTAAGGCAATACATGTCTCAAGCAAATCTGGTCATACCTTTACTGTGAGAGATATAACAAATAATAGAAAACGTCTCTCCTTAATAGATTAAGTTATTACGTGAATTTAACTTCACACGATATCAAAGCATATTGAGATCTTGGTTTTAAGTCTCCTTTTATTTAATAACGTTGATAAGTAACTGATTTTTAACAACAAAAGTTCTCAAATTTTCACCACAAGAAAACGCATAGACAGAAATGCCCATTTGAGTTGCAAAATTCATTGCTGACCAGTTTTTCAATGGATAATTATCCGTTGGAATTTTAGCTGTAACAAAAAGTTAGCAATGGATTGACCCAATCTGTTGCTAACAACGGATGTATCCATAGCTAATTTGGAAGCGTTAGTATTGCAAAGTAAATATAAAATTAATATCTATTGAAAAATAAAATATTTATCCATTGCGAAATCCATTACAATTTAGCATTTAAATTATTATTTTATTAATTTTCAGTCGGAACATCCATTGCAAACTAAATTTAAAAAATAATATTTTATTAATTTCCATAGAAATATCTGCTTGTAAGTATTTTTTAAAAATATTATTTTATTAATTTCCGTATCAATATCCGTTAGTGAATAATATTTAGAAATATTATTTTATTAATTACTGTAGCAATTTTAGCTGGTAAATAATATTCAAAATTATTAATTTATTAAAATTTGTAGCAATTTCCATTGGTAAATAATACTTAAATTATTATTTTATCAATTTTTGTAGCAATATAAGTTGTTATATAATATTTAAAATTATTATTTTTCATAGCAATATCTATTGATAAATAACATTTTAAATATTATTTTATTAATTTTTGTAGCAATATTCATAGCAAAGATATAAAAAACTATTAAAAAGAATAAAAAATAAAAAAATAAATATCCGTTGCAACATCTGTTGCAAAGTTTAAAAACTTAAAAATAAAAGCAAATATTTTTGTGGCTTTTTAATTTTAATTTTTATTTTTTATACTCTATTTTTTTTAAACATAATTTATATATTAGGTGGGTCGTCATACAGAGGAGTCAAATCATTGTAAGAACCAGAGGTGAGACTTGTAGTTTCATTTTACAGGGGAACTGCAACACCAATCCTCTAGGATAAGGCTTGAACCATTTGCTGTAGTGAGCTCACCACATTTTCCTGATTTTGTAGTCAAGCTAAAAGTTGTGATTATACCCAAGAAGCCTCTTCGTCGCATCGACGATTCTCTTCCGCAATCTGCCCACTTTCTTGTACCATCCTCCTAATAGTCTGTTGTTTTTCCTATAGCTGATAGAGATCCCTTTGGGTGGCATAAGACAACGGTGTCGAAGTCAACATTGTGGACTCGCCGTAAAAAAGTAGAGCATTCGATCCCAGTCCGAAGTACCTGCCGTTGCTAGGCCTGCCAAAAAACTATCAAATAGTAATAAAAGATATAGTTTTTAAAATAATATATTATATATTTATGAACATAATAAACTTTAATTTAAAACGACGACTGTAAGGCCCCGTAAATTATATTAATGTTTATAAACTTGTAACAAAGAGTTTAACAGTGTAATGAACGTTAAGTAGGCGTCTGATAAGTTTAGGCCTTAAAACAACTTTGAAGTGTCAAGCCCAGAATTCCCATAAATCTGGGGACGTGATTGAAAGAAAATAAAATAGGATAATCCGAACCGAACCGAACCAAACCATATCACAGCCCGATATCCTGTCAAAACACATATATATCTTATGTAACCAATATATACAACTGTCAACATAGGTATAGGTACATAATACATAATCCAAAATGCATCATACCGAGCTACAAGTACAAACATCCCATCAAGATACGTGCCTATACAAAATAAAATTAAAAGTCTAAACAAAATTTTAGGCCCAAACTCTGAACACTACAACAACTCGAAACCAGCTCAACTTTAATATTGATCCCCAGCCATAGCTATGCCTGCTACTCTAGCAAGCCTGCCCCATCTTCTTACCCTACAAAATTGAGTAAGTCCTTGTATAAGAGAAAAATGTATGTGTCAGGTTCTAAACCAAACGATAAATAGCAATCTACAATGTATATAATACATATATGCACATGCAATGCATCGAAAGCCTCGATGTTCTCATTTCCAGTTTGTACTCTTTTTCAATAATAATTATACTCAGGCATGTCCGCGACATGCGGTAAACCCTAGAAGCTCCCTGGAAATATGCAACATTCCATACAAGCAGCTACGATGCTGACATATCTCATATATCAGTACAATAAATAATGCAATATCTGAATGCAACAAATACTAAAGTACATCAGGTACTGAAGTATATCAACTACCACCATACCAAATATCGTGATCACCAACTACCAGAGAACTAAACCCCAAATCGTCGAATGTGGAATCATGAAGACATCTCATGCCTCCGACTAAGAATATGCTGAACATCATATTGTAGACCAACGGTATGATTCGCCATCAGTGGTGATGCAACCAAGCTTTCAATAATCCACCACCCACGATGACACGATTATTGGTAATCACATAGGTATATCAAGCCTCTTGCGAACACATCATATCACATAGGCATATTGTAACGTCCCGGAAATTCCGTATAAATTTTTGTTTTTAAATAAGTGATGTTATTATTTATTAAGTGTTGATATGTTGCATTAGTAAAGAATGTAGTATAAGAGTTGGTTATGAAATGTTAGTGTTGATGAGTTGATGATGAAACATTGGTGTTGTTGTGTTGATTACGAGATGTTGTGTCGTTGTGAGGTTTAGAGTGTATTGTAAAGGAGTGGAATTGTATCGTGAAGTGTTGAAGAAATGCGAGGATTGCAATCATGGTAAAGAGTTGTAGAAGTTGTTGATGGTTGAAGTATGGAAGTGTGCTAGTGTACCGGTACATCAAAGTGGTGTAACAGTGCACAGATGGCTAGAAGACTCATTGAAAGTAGGCACACTTGTGGATGTAACAGTACATAGAGGAGTACCGGTATACTAAAGTGGTGTAACGGTACATTGATGACAAGAAGACTCACTAGAAGCTGGCACGCCAAAGGGTGTACCGGCACACCAACCCTTAGTTTGGTTGAAGAGAAGATAGAGGAGTACCGGCACATCAAAGGGGGTGTACTGGTACACCAAATCCAAAGTTGGTTCAAGAAGATCATTGAGATTCGGCACACCAAAGGGGTATACTGGTTCATATAGTAGTGTACCGGTACACCAACCCAGTGTGCCGGTATACCAAGTTGGAATTGAATAAAATTGCAGATCCTACTGCTTTAAGACAATATGACACACACTCTCTCTTCATTATTCTAAATCTGAGTAGAAAGAGAAAGAGAAGGGGAAGAGATAGAAGAGGTGAAACCATCTAATTTACGGAGGCAAAAGGAAAATCTAAGGGTAGATCCTCGCTCCTCAAGACCTAGCGATCGTTTTGAGGTAAGTTTTGAACTTTATCTTTAAGCTCATGATTTCTTGATTTTTGTACCTAGTTCACATGTGAAACGTGAGTTGATTTTCTTTATCTACGTGCAGAATAGAACACTTCTAAGTCTTGGTATTCAATGATTTGGTTTTGTTTACTATATCAAACCAAGAGGTGAAGAAGAGGAAGAAGATTGGGGCTTTTTGGTGATTAGCTCCCGAGGGTTGATTAGCATCGTGAAAGGTATGAGTAGATTACAGAAAAATAAAATAAATGTGAGTCTTTGTGTGTACCTTCATGTATAGATGATGTGTTGATTACTTGGGATTGTACGAGTAGAAATGGTAAATTATTAGTCATTGAACTAAATGATGTTGAATGAGTATGTATTGGTGTTGATAATAAACGTACATGAGATATGTATCATTTATGCATACATGGGTTGCATTTTCATTATACGGGCATGGGTTGTTTTAATGAAAATAAGAAGTTGATAGAAATAATTTTTCTATGTGTTGAACTTGAATTGAAAATGAGATTTTCAAAAGAAAGTGTTGAAATGAGTCAGTATTGAAAATGTGTTAGAGCGATGATGCTCAAATATGTTGATGAATTTAAGTGTTGATGATTTAAAATCGAGGATTTTAAAGCGTTGATTATGGAAAAACGTATGAGTTGCATTCATGGGATGTTAGAGTTATTTCAAATTCTTTTTGAAAAAAGTGTCGCCTTTGATGTGTTGAAAATAAAGAGATGGCTCAACACCCTACCGTGAAAGTCGGAAAACCTAATAAGAGATTTTTTTATCTATAATTGCATCTCGTAAGGAGGGCAAGTTATAGAATGTGTTGAGACACTAGTTACCACCTTTATGCGTTGTGTCGAGTTGGTGTTTGTGTCGATCTATAATCTATAATCACGTTCCGCGAGGAGGGTGGATTATAGAATGTGTTGAGACACTAGTTCCCACCATGTGTTGGTGTTGGTGTTGGTATTAGTTATATTGTCGGGTGGTATCGATTTGCATTGCATGGACATTGCATTGCATACACTATTACCTGTACATTTATACGTATTGGCACCGCATATCATCCTGTTTATCGTGTTATTTAGTAATCTAACTCGTATATCTTCTTTTCCATATTGTATCATAAATTGTGTTGTAGGTACCAAGTTGGGAGACGAACCTCATTGAGGCCATGCGTTGATGTTTCTACATATCTTTTGGAGCTATTGGAGTTTTAGCTTTTATTTTGAGTTGTAGCCTCTTCTTTGATGATGTATTATTTTCGAGGCACAATGTCATTAATATATAGACAGCTCTTTTGTATTACTTCATGTTGTTGCCTTAAGTGGCTAGAGATGTATTAGGCAAGAACGTGTTGTAATATATTATGGAGCTGATTCAAACATACAACTTATCTTATATTGATGTAAACATGGAATTTACTTGCATTGATATACAGGCCATATGTAGGCTAAGTATATCTTTTGATTCAATATAAAGGCCATATGCAGGATATAGTGTAGAATTCTTTTCCGTTCACTCTGATGTTGTTTAATGCTGTAGAATGAAGATGCGAAGAAGCATTGTAGATGATATCCCATTTTATGTTATTTCTATCAAATTATATATGTTTTTTGTTTCCTTTTCTTTTAAAAAGGGATCAGACTCGCATCCCCGGGTTTTACTGGATTCAGGGCGCAACAGGTTAGTATCAGAGCTTAACCGAATTATATAAACCTTGGTGGGTTGAGGGTAGGCAGGGTCGAGAGTGTAGGTGTTGTTTGCCTGTATGTAGATATGTTGCTAGTGCTCGTACTATGTGTTGTAGAGTCGCATGGGTAATGTTTGATAGTTGCCTTGATTTTCAATAGTATTGGCATCAAGTAGCATTCGCATTGGTGTAGAGATACATAAGTGTTGGCATTAGATTGTGTAAATATTGGCATTGATTTTCATTAGCGTTGGTATTGCATTGCATTGGTATTAAGTGTTGTAGTGAAGGTGTGTGTTGCTTAAGGCATTTGTTTGAGAAGTAAACTTATGCCTTTTTGTGTTGTTGATCGTGAAAAATGGCTAGAGGAAGAACTCGTGGGCGAGGAAGGAGTAGTGGACGAAGTGTTGGTCGATGCTGTAGAGGTGGTACTTGTGGAGGACATGTTATAGATCATGGTGATGAGGAAGTGCAAGCGAGACATACTCGGGCTAGAGAAGCCGAGATAGAAGCTGAAATTCGGGAAGCCGAAGGTATACCTGAATCGGAAGAGATTAGTGAGGTGAGTTTGGGGCAGTAGGAGGAAGAGGCTCCTAATGCTCGACCTCTTGTTCCGCTGCAAGCTCAAGCGAGTGTCGGGGGAATCCAAGTGGAAGCTATAAGCTTGATGAGAGCCATGGAAGAGGTGATGTGCAACTTAGTGTATGTTACGAGGATGGGGAGCATACTAAGTGCCGAGATGAGGGCCTCAGAAGCTCACATGAGTTTTAGGCGGATGAATCCACCAATTTTTACGGGAGAAGAAGAGCCAATCATGGTAGAGCATTATCTTACGATAGTGGAATGTATCTTTGACGTGTTCCATATTGTCGATGATGACCTATGGATGGCGGTAACACCATTCTTTCTTGGTGGAGAAGCGGGCGAGTGGTGGAAAGACTATAAAGAAATACATAGTCATAGAAACATCACATAGGTAGCATTCCGAAGTTTGTTCTTGAAGGAGTTCTTCTCCGCAACCTTGTAGGAAAAGAAGCGGAAGGAGTCTGCAGGGTTGATTCAGAAAAACATGATGATGGCGCAATACCAGAGGCAGTTTATGAGTCTTTCTCGTTATGCGTTGAAACTTGTCTCGACGGAGGAGCTGCGAGTGAACAAGTTCGAGGATGGACTCTGTCATACTATAAAGATCATTGTTGTGTGGGGGCTCTATAAGACTTACGAAGATTGCATAAGTACTGCAATGAAAGTGGAGGCAAGTTTGCTCGAGAGGTAACAAGTTCTTGATACTCGTCCTCCTAAGCCTCAGGATCAGTCTTTTGGTTCTCGTTCTGTTTAGGACTTGGGGGTTGCCATGAGTAGCCGTGGTGGTGGTGGAGGAAGTAGTAGATTGGAAGGAGTGTTAGTTCTAGTGTTGGT
>MKEJ01043738.1:0-13074 GCA_001753735.1 Embelia ribes | reverse complement strand
CGCACCCCCGGATCTTGGGTGGTTGGGATTTGGGGGCGCGACACACACCACCACAGAAGTCAACACCATCATAGTAACAACATTGCCACATAACGTCAACACACCAACATTTACACCAACACATCTACATCATGTCAATATAGCCACAAACGCAAATGTTCTACATATATGTATATATATATATACACACATATATACTACTACCAATGTCTATACACTTTACTACAACATATGTATACTAATAGCATGTTTATATACATAAACAACGACAAAAATAATGATATGCCACACATGTTAACATACATACATAAATTCAAATTTTTATCATTGATCTGAATCTATTTGTACCTCATATACCTTCAAAAGTATTATTGAAACGCTTCTGTTGCAATTCCTAAAAAGCCTCGCCTTTTGTCATTGAAAGGCCACAGCTTCGCCATCCGAATAACCACACTCCTATACCAGAAAATTGTCTATAACACATTAGGAAAGTATTTGCTAATTTTATTTCACCAAACACGAATGGCACGAAAATCAAGTAATCGTTCCCGAGAAAACAAAATGACAAAAATTATATCAACACATATTTATTGCAATGGAGAGTAAGAAATGTGTTTACCTCAAAGCCAAACAACGAACAAAATGGATTGAAATTGCCCAAAAACTCCTAAAACTTAAACCCCCAAATCGATATAACAAATGACTTCGGATCGTATCGAACCTATAGGTTAGAATGATCTACTAATCATGGGGAACAATAACATGAATTTTATTTTTACATTCCCAAAAGGCATGCAAATCAAGGAAACACAAACGAGCAAGAGGAAAAGAGAAATTTATCTCAAATTGTTTTCTCTGTCGCAAGGATTCCGAATATGAATTTTAATAATTTTTCCTATCTTACTAGGTGAATCACGAGCCAAAAGTCCTCTTTCTCTCTTTACTCTCCTCCGCCTCTCTCTTTGTTGTTTCACGTATGTATGTACATATGAAAGCGTATATATAAATAAATAAGTAGTGGGCCCATGCCTGTTGCTGCCGATTGTGTTGTTTAGAGCATTTCGGTCCCTTCTTTAACCCCTCTACGTTTCAAATTAAATTTTTTTCAAAACATGAAAATTATAAATAAATGCAATATCTTTCCAAAGATATATCATGGACCTCAATCAGATTTACGGTTTAAGAGATATGGTCAAAAAACCAAACTAGCGTCACAATGTCTACTGGCAAGTTTACGGAACCCTTCGAACCCCCTTATGAATCCGATTCGAATTAAATTTTCCTCAAAATATGAAAGTTGTAGATAAATGAAATAACTTTCCAAAACTATATCATAGGCCCCAATCGGAGTTACAGTTTGTGAGATAGAGCCAAAATACCGAATATCTGTCACGATTACATGACTTCCATTTTTTCACATTTAATCATTTCCAAAGGTTAAACCACGACCACGAAAATTCACACATTACTTCCAAACACTAATACATGGTAATTAACATCATTTGTAAAAATGAAAAATTATTTCGGAATTTTCGAGATATTACAACCCTTGTCGAGTAACACACAACACAAGAATCTATCTTCACAAGATAGTTCCCATAATTTTGTATAAAACCTGATGAGACAGTGCAAGAAAAAACTAAAACAAAATAACACAACCAAATAACGTCAGAAAACTTTTCCAAATCGGATTGTAGAAACTCATCACACACCGGGCAGATCAATCCACTAACAACATAGAGAATACAAACTAAATCACCTTGTTTGGGGCAAGGGATAAATCTCAAAAAATATTTTAGCAATGGTAATTGGTCAGGGGAATGCTAATTGTTTTTCTATATTTCACAAAAGGATTACAAGCTGAAATATAATGGGCAACCCTAGCAAATCAATCACGTAAGCAAATCACTCAAAAAAAGGAGAATGCCAACAACTTAATTAAATAATAGAATTAAACTAATTATGTCTTAGTCAATCTTTATCCCGTAATAACTAGAATAGTTTTCTCACTCTATCGGTGCACAGATTTTTGTGATCAAGCGAGCTTGCCCACATCTCAAGCACATGTGTCATACATAGAATCTCACTTGTGCATTAAAATCTTTGTATTGTCAATGCAAAATAATTAATCTCCATAGATATAACTCTCACATCATCTCTATAAATGAAAAAACCACTAAATTCAACCTTGAGGAAAAATCTAACACTCAATACCCACATACTTGCCCCCTTGAACAAGGATTCTCTTCATCTCATCCACCATCTCTTGCATCTGCTTCCTCGAGTGCAGAGGTGATGGATAAACGCATACGCAATCCAACCGTCCATTTCGTATAGTGTCAAATATAGCAATTGAAGGTCCTACACCATGGACAGAAGAACAGCCCATGTAGTCCTCAAGTCCAAGTTCGACAGTTCCAGTATCTGCAGTGACAAAGCCAGGATTTTCATACGCGAAGGCCAACTTTGTAAAACTTCAAATATTAGCATACATGTTTGGTTACACATGTTTTGTAATTAGTGAAGGACATGGATCCATTTGTTATTTGGTTACAGCATACCTGAACTGTCAACGACTGGGTCCTCAAATACTGTGACAAGGGACGTTCTGAGCGAAGATGATGGGGTTAGACTTGGGTTCTCGATGGCCTTGCGCATGAGGAAGTTGAGATTGGCCATATCTGAGAAATGCTTGTTGCAGTTCTTGGAATTTGCAAAGGCCTTATAAGCCTTGGTTGCTAAGTCCCATAAGGTTTCTCCTCCTTTCATAACATGAGTGTTAAGGATGGCAGAATGATAAAACCCTAGTAACATTGAGAGCAATTTTTACCAAACGAAAGCATGAATCATCAAAATACAAATGCATGAGGAATAATTGATATGGAGGTGTCTCGGATTATTTGCTACAATAATTGGTTACGGTAGTAGTATTATGCGTCATCTATTGCATGCAACATATGTGGAAGAATGACATTTTGCCGCTGAAAGTTTGAAGTGAACAGAGAATTATACATTGAAATTACCAGAGGGTGGAGTTTTGTTCGTTACTCAAAATTGATAATTTAATAAATATTACAAAATGTAATAGTTTTTCACATTACATTCTGTCTTCCCAATGATAAGTCGCGAAAAAAGAATTCTGGATTATTTCTTTCGGGCGCAATGTGGCAAGGAATAAAATTACATCCCATAGCAATATGCATGGGCAAGGAATGAATTTCGTATGGGGTGTATATAAAATACAGCTTTAACAAGCAACCATTTGATTGCCTGTTAGTTAAAAGTGTTTCATCTATCACAGATCTGAGCTTTGATGAATTACTGGGAGTTTTGGGATACAATTTATTGTCAAATTGGGTATGGTTGAAAAGCTCGTTAAATTATCTTTCCAACGGTTCACAAACTTTTGACGACATTCCATTTCGAGATTTATAAAGCAAGTGATGATTTTTCTTGTGAAATAGTGTAGAGCTGTCAAGACAAGTTTGATCAATCCAACCTCACTTGGATCAATCCAACTTCTTCTAATTGGACATTAACTTGGTCAAATACGTATTTTTAAGCTCTTCCACTTAATATAATCATTCTAAATCCGTTTTGGGTATCCTAAATTCTTATTTAGGAGTGTTTTAGTCCTAAATTACTTAGGAAATATATAAGGCCTTGTTTCATGACCTAATTTATTATCTCTTTTTATTTTATTTTTGAAGGGTTTATTTTGATTTTAGCTCAACTAATAATGGATTACTAAAATTAGCTAATTGGGCTCATTTTTAATGTTATGTCTTAAGCCCATGTAGAGATAACTAAATCTACAAGTCTCTAAGTCTCAAAGCATTATAGACAGTCAAAATTATCTTAAAAGTGTATAGAAGCTCTGTTAAGTTGGTAGTTATTTGTTGTACTTAAATATATATTTAAATCTTTCCATAAACACCTATAAATAGGTGTGATGTAAACTCATTTGTATCAAGGCAAAAAATATACGAGAGCTATAATAAAATAGTTTGCTTCTCTAAATCCCTCTTTACTCTTCCACTTAAATACTTAGCCTACTCATAAAATTATCTTCTTCCAAACATTACTGGACTAATATTTCCAACAAAGTGGTATTAGAGTTATAGTTCATAATAGAAAAAAATGGCTACTGGAATGCGTTCCTACCAATTTCCTCGTCTAGCCAAGAAAAATTATGGCAATTGGTGCATGTGCATGAAGGTTCAACTAGGTTCCCGAGATGTATGGGATATGGTAGAGAAAGGTTATGAAATACCTGCTGATGAGAGTTTCTTAAGCCAAAATGAAAAGGTTGCCTTGGAGAAGACTCGAATGAAAGATTAAAATACATTGACTATCATCCATTAATATTTGGATGATAACCAATTTGAGAAGATTACTAATGCAAGTACTACAAAGGAGACATGGGAGGTTCTTCAAAATGCTTCCTGTGGAGTCGACAAGGTAACCGTCTCCAAACTCTAAGAGGTGAGTTTGAATGTCTACATATTAAAGAATCCGAGTCTATTTCCGATTATTTTTATCGGGTTTTAGCTGTTGTAATTGATCTTAAGAGGAACGGATAAAACTTGGATGATACCTGAGTGATAGAAAAATTTCCTCTCTTTTACTCCAAGTTTTGAGTATATAATAGTGGCCATTGAGGAATCAAAAGATACAGATATTGTGACCATAGATCAACTCAATGGCTCTTTACTCGCCCACGAAAAAACAATGAAGAAGTTTCAAGAGCCGTTGGAACAAACTCTTTATGCACAAATCTCTTTCAAAGAAAGAGAAAAGCGATCTAGTAATGGATACAAACGAAATCATAGTGGTCGAGATTGTGGACGAGGAAGAGGTGAAAGATGTGGAAAGGGTGAAAATCATCAACAACATGAAAAAGAGAAAAGGCCAAATTTCAAAGTGACAAGAGGTCGTGGAAGACATAGATACCAAATGTATGAAAAATCGCAAGAAAAATGTTACAATTGTAATAATTATGGTCATTATGCTTCCGGATGTAAATATGCTAACAATGTGGAATAAGAAGCTAATGATGTGAATGATGATATTGATCTTACCTTATTGATCTCACTTAATCGAGGGGGCAAAAGGAAAGGTCACTTTTAGAGATGAATCTAATGTTCCAATTAAAGGAAAATATAACATCCTAATCTGCTTGAAAGATGGAAGTCACCAATTTATTTCCAATATTTATTATGTTCTAAATTTTAAAAATAATATTTTAAGTTTGAGATGACTTCTAGAAATTGGCTATGATATTCAGTTGCAAGATCGTAGTCTTTCTGTAATGACACCAAAAAATTGTGAAAAGAGAAAAAAATGACAGCTCACTTGAACATTCACTACCAAATGGAAAACTCGCCAAAGGTAGAGAAGGAAATCAAGACGAATAATTCTTTAAGAAATTCAACACTCAAATTATATTTCAAAACACTCTACCAAAAGCATTACAATGTTCAACTATTTATACTAGTTCTTGGAACATCCTTCCAAGATAGGAGTTAATGCATTCAGAGAACTGTAACGTCTCGAAAATTTGTATAAATTTTCCGTTAAATAAATAATAATATTAAATATATTTTAATGATATTATTTATTATTGTTCAAGTAATTATTGTGTTGTGATTTATTGTGGAGGAAAAATATTTGGGTAAGATTTAATGTTCCAAGTGAGCAACATTTTCTCCCTTTCTTTTTCCCTTTTGACCGGCCCTACCCCCTTCTTTTCCTCATTTTCTTTTCATTCTCTTTTTCTTTTGCGGACTAGAAAGAGAGAAGGAGAGTGAAAGAGGGTTGTGGTGACATTTTTAAACTTCAAGCATTCTTCTCCTTGTTCATCTATCTCAGGATATCATCTATCTAAAAAAATTATATATTTAGAATCCTTACGCAAGAGCTACAATTTGATATAAGTCTTGCCTTCTCTTATTCTCATTCTCGTTTTTGCCTTTTGCGTGCCTATCGGGAATATCTAAATTTTTTTCTATTTTGTTCCTCATCTCGTAGAGATCATTTTTGTCTCTATATGCAGTTCTATCTGAGGTATAAAGCTAGACCAAAGAGAGGGGTCAAGTGAGTGCAATTTGGGACTGTTGGGTGTAGTCTTTCGGGAGCTCTTCTAAGTGCATAAAATGTACTAGTATAAATTTGAGGATTTGTGTGTATGTGGACATGTGTGACGTCTCTAGGGTTTGGTTTCGATTTCGCATTTTGGGATTATGTTGATTCATGTATAAATTGTTTCGGTATATAAAATTGAGGCCTACATTGAGCATGTTTATATTTGGCATGTTTGTCATGGGCATAATGGTGAATCAATCGTACATGCTCATATACATGTATTATTTGGCATTTGGAACTTATACATTCAGCATGTAAATTGGGAAATTAAATTTGGAACATTGTTACGAATATAAATGACACGTAGATTTGCATATCCAATTTGAGTCTTTTCTATTTTTTCGGGGCTAATGCCAATTTTTACCAACTAAAATGCGGATTTTATGAGCATTTCGATAGCTCTCAGTCCGACCTATGAATCATGACACTTGCGCCGCTCATGTTGTTTCATAAGGAATTATAACAATGTAAGCCCATGCAAAAAGACGCTAGTCTCAATTTTTATTGAGTCATTGGTTGGGAATCTTATACGGGCTCTGAGTTGAGCATTTGGTATTTTGTATGCGGAAAGGGGTAATTGGCTTTTGGTATGCAAAAATGTGGAATTGGTATTTGATTTTGGTAAAACTTTGGAATTTGGATTTGGTAATCTATGGGGTATAATACATAGCATGTGCATACATGACATATACCACTTAATCTCAATTTTATCGTTTAGTTGATTGTCTAACTCGTATTTCCTTTCTCCATATATATTTTGTCACAATTGTTTTATAGGTACGGAAGACCATTCAGATTATGTCGAGCTAACTTAGATTGTGGAAAATGATAGCTTTTGATATATTTTGTTATAGCCATAGAAAATGATATATGTATTTTGATTCGGGCCTTGGGGATATATATAACTTTTTTTTGTTTTGTTCAAGCAAGCAGTTTGATTGAAGTTATAAATATAAACTTGGAAATTTTCTTGTATTTGGGCTATTTTTATAGAATATGTCAACTGATATGGTCAAAATAGTCAACTGTTTGGAAGTATGCCGACTGTTGGGACTATATATGTCGATTGTTTTGGCTACATTTTGTTCCAATTTGTTCCATTTTTTTTAGGAGTAAATATGTCGGTTGATATGGTCAAAACAGTCAACTATTTGGAAGTATGTCCACTATTAGAACCATATATGTCGACTTATTCGGCTTCATTGTTATCCAGAGCGTTCTGTTTCTTTTTAAGGTTCAATAAGTCAACTGTTATGCCTTATATGTTGACTGTTGAGGAATCAGTCGACTGTTAAAGCCATATATGTAGACTATTTTCTAGAACAAATTTGAAAATGATTTGCATTGATTTTGTGAAGGAAATATTATCTTATTACAAGGTTTGAAGTTGAATATTGTTCTATTTGGCTTATGGTTTTACTCTTTGGGTTTTCTTTTATTTATCTTTAATAAGTTGGGTTTCAGGTAAATACGGGGCATAACAAAAACCAAGGTAATTTTAGATTCTTTGCACCAAACCCAAAAGATAGAAAAATACAAATTTGACACTTACTAGGTAGTTTATTTACTATAGATCATTCTTAAAAGAGTTGGGAATGCAAACCAACTCCAAAGAAGTCAAATTCAACAAAAAGACTAGGAAATTTGGGTAAACTTTCAGCCCTGCACCACTTTATGAGAATTGTAATAAATTCTTCTAGAAATACCAAAATTCGGATCCCTATTTTTTTAGACTCCAATTTGATAGATCTTTCCAAAAATATATCATACGTCCCTATATGTACTCCCAATTAAAGTATAATTTTATTCAAAATTGAAAAAGAATAATTTTCAGCACAAGTTTTAAATGGGAAATTGTTTCTTTATTTTATAGACTTACCCTTCTTGGACCAACTCCTGTAAATGAGCCAAACCTTCTGGACCATCTAAGAAGTAAAGGAAAATTGATAACTTGAAAGCCAATGATAAGAAATATGATGTTTTTATTGGAAATTCAAAACAATGAAGTTAAATATTTGAATGCTTGTTTAAAAGATGAATCATGGTTATGGCACTTAAGGTATGGCCATCTAAATTTTGGTATCTTAAACTTGTTATCAAGAAAATAAATGGTGAATGGTTTGCCTTTAATTACGCATCTGAACCAATTATGTGAGAATATCTTCTTGTACAGGATTCTCGGATTTCAGGGACATGACAGGATGGTATCAGAGCTAACCATGTTGTGGAAACCTAGTCAATTTAGGATGGGTGCATACATATAGAGGTGTGAAGGTGGTTTGAGGATAAATTGTATATGTGAGTGTTAGCGGTGTTTACAATAACACCCTAATTTTTTTAACATGTTGCATAAGATAAGATAAGATAAGTAACTGATGAAAGACTAAGATGTATGATGTGATGATATAAGTATGATGCCGTGTGACTTGTATGAGGGCCTTTAGGTGGTAATCCAAGTTGACTTCTAAACCTGTAATAGAATGACAGGGGATCCCTTGTTAGCATACAACCGAGGGACCACTCAATTGCCAGAGTTGTTGTGGCATGTGTGTTTGTGTGGCAAAAATATGTGTATGTGTGATAATGAAATTATGAATAAGAGTATGGTTATAGATAAGAAAATAAGTGCAACTATAGAAAAGACCATATTAGGCATTTGAAGTATTTATCCTATGTTTTTTAACATAGTGAATGGAGTATGAAGATACGCCCAAAGAATCCCCTAACCAAGACCTCTCTGGAGGACTACTTTCAGAGGATAACCAAAGGTACACCTTAATATTAGAACTGACTCGAGTCTACTTAGACAGCAAGCCACGACTGTTGATAAATTTTCTTCACGTTTAGATTACGAGATTAAGAATCTAGGAAATGAAATGACTGACAAGGAGGACCTTCTGTATCAGGCTGGGACTTTGACCCTTTTGTGATACCAGATATTGGAGACTCCAACTCTGTCACATTGAACATTAGCATTGGGGATTTATCCCAATTACTGTAAGGCATCATGCAATAGATGGCACGAACAACGATGGAAGTTATGGCATCCCCACTTGGAAATAATATTAGTGGTCGACAAGCTCTGAATGAACGGACATCACGAAACCTGAAACATATGGATGTACCTATATTTCAAGAAGATGAAGATCCCATGATAGCTTATTAGTGGCTGGGGGAGATGGAGAAGTATTTCAAGATGATACTTGTTGAGGACAATAAAGTCAAGACAGAAGCTGCACCCCTTACTTGAAGGATGAAGCTAATGAATGGTGGACAAAATGCATCACGGCTTTGGACACACAGAGCCTGACATGAGAAGAATTTAAGGAGATGTTCTTGGAAAATATGCTTACGGTATTCAGTGAAAGGAAAGGAGGAAGAAATTCACGGAGTTGATACAATGGAACCAGACAGTAGAGCAACATACCCAAAAGTTTGAAACCTACTCCCGATTTGCTCCTGACATGGTGTCGACCGAGAAACTACGCAATCAACAATTCGAGTTAGGGTTTCATCCCTCTATATGAATGATATTGACTGCAGAGCAGTTTAGCACGTATAAAGAGATATTGGAAGCCACGATGTACTCTGAATAACCTGAAGTTAGTGTACAATGTGAATGTGAAAATCACACACTACAGTAGGCAGAATATGACATAAGTAGTCCAGAATTCTTAAGGCAAAATGAAGATGAAGAACAATGGAAAAGAAGAGGAGGAAATAGCAACAAGGAGATGGCAAGTCTACCCACAAGGGGATTTAGTGGAAGTAAAGGAAGAAGGAAGAGACTTACAAAGGCTAGCGTCCAAGGTTCACAGCAACATACAGTTGCTGAACGTCCGCCTCAAGGACCAGAGCTCTGCCAGAAATGTGGGAATCTAGATCACACAAAAAAAATCATCTTTTCACAAATACTATGTTATAAATATGGTAGCTACGGACATTTGGAGTTTTGTTGCGCACACCAAGTAACTATATCTCGGAATTTTCGACAAATGGATCTTTTGATCATCCCTCACAAAACTGTTACTTTACATCCCCCTCTAATTGGTCACTGGAGTGCTTAAGAAGGTCTATGGAGTGGAACCCAGTCTGTTTTAGCCTCGGCCCGGCAAACATCCCCTCAAATTTGTACTTACGCAATAACCAATGCTATCCCTGAATGAGGAGACTTTTCTGAAATCTGAGGTACCTTACCTCTTCTTTTGACACACACTGTTACCCCCCCTGCGAATAAAGCACCCTTCATTCTTTCTTGATTGCCGGACTCGTACAATTTATGGGCCTAATGCCAAACTCATTTAACTATTGTCACAAATCAACTAAAGCATGTGAAACGTATAAGAAATTTGTGACGTATAGTATATGTGTGATATGAAGAATGCTCTAACAATGAAGTTATGAGAGAAATAGTATTATGGAGACGTTTGACCGAATATCGGTCTTGAGGAAGTGAATTAATAAGTTGAAGCTAAGTATAAGAAGTATGTGAAGAGTGTTGAACTC
Source organism: Embelia ribes (assembly GCA_001753735.1). NCBI lineage: Eukaryota > Viridiplantae > Streptophyta > Magnoliopsida > Ericales > Primulaceae > Embelia > Embelia ribes. The sequence continues at coordinate 2,424 of MKEJ01043738.1, read as the reverse complement.
ATACAAAATAAAGTTGGTAAGTAGACATGGATAGTGAAGGAAGCAAGCTAGAGGTTCGAGAAATTGAGGATGCTATGCAAAGGAGGTGAAATATTTAACCAGGAGTATAAGATCTCAAGACATAAACATTAGTGAACAAGATTCTAGGAATATCGTGCACAGTTGTAAAGGTGTATAGATCAAAGGATTGGAAGAGGCGTGAAGTATATTAAAATTATTTGAATGAAGGTATAAGAAGTATAGGACGTGGCAAAGTTGGAAGTTTTAAAGGGTTCAGAGACATAAACATCATAGTAGGAGAACTAAAGTTCAACTGAGGTGATAATTCATGAAAATATTCCAATGAACAATATGTGAAAGGAATAGTAGTTGGGAAATACATAGTCGGATAGGCTATCAGGCAATAAAATTTGTGGAAGCATGTGAAGGAACAGAGTAGTAAGGAGAGTATATCTAATGTTTGAAGACAATTGCGTTGGGTATTCCAAGTAATTAAGAAATGGAATCATACAAGATGGATAAAAATGTGAGACCACGTGTGAAAGTCAAATGGAAGTTGAAAAACTGTGTTTCATATAAATTGTCATGCCCCACCATCCGTGACCTGAGATCATGAGATCCAAAAGAGAAAAAGAACTAAAAATGAAGAAATAAAAATCATTTACGTCAATCACATCGCATCTAGCCGCCACTGCAGGACAATTTTACTCACATACTACAGCCATATCATAACAATATAAGCGGAAATGTAAAACTACTTTAAAAAGAAAGGTAGAAGGCCAACGCCAACTCCAGAAAAATATTTAAAATAGTAAACCTGTCTGTTTACTAATATAACACCACAAGTTGTATGCCTGCCAAAAATAAAAGATAGATGAAGGTACACGTATATTCTCTGTTTCGTGTAAGAGTAAGAACATATCTATACTTTCACCATGCTATATCTACTATACTGCTACAATCTCGCTATCAAACTACGCGATACATAAAAAATAAAGTACATAAAATGAAAGTGCTAAATAGGTGAACAAAAAATATGTACACTATATTCAAAGTATCTACGCATGGTCTGGCCCCGCCTCTGCACCTATAATATCACACATATATCGGAACAAAATGGGAAACAGTACAGTTAGCCAAGTAACTCTACGATAAAAGAAAGACTAAACTATGTGTACATTGATGGACATATATGATAACTGTTGTACCCCGAATCCCGAAAAACTCGAGGATGAGAGATTTTATATGTTTTCCTTTTTTAAGATAAAAAGGAAGAAAATTTTTATTCAACAAAAAATAAAATGGAAACATATTTTTCTAACACTATATCACCAATATAACTAATCGCTATTACAGGACGATACTACTCATAATCCACAACATTTCACATCAATACAATAAAAGTAAGCTAATCTAAAATAAAAGGTCGAAGGCCAATACCAACGCTGGAAAAAATATATATATATAATAACGTAAACCTACTTGTTAACAGATATAATACTACAAGCTAATTGCTTGTCAAAAAGAAATGATATCAGAAGGTATATATATATTCTCAGACTCATAAGGGACAAGAACATATCTATACTTTCACTTCTTATACAACTTCTAAAACAACGTCTACAACTACTCAATTAGAGTACGCTCCTTCTACAGTTTTATATAATTGAAATATTACAACAAAATGATAAGATACTAATCAAAATAAAATTGCCATCTTCTCTTGCACTTGTCATAGTAAGCCAAATATATATATATATACAATGTGCTACATCACTTCGTTAGTGATGTTCGATATTAACCTTTAGGCCTACAATGCAAGATATAAGAAACAAAAAATGGGCAAAAAGTAATGGTTAGACAACCTGCAAAAACGTAAACATAAGTCTAAACAATATATGAACATATATGAGCATGAATATGAATAAGTCTAACCTAAATATACATCAGAAAAATAATTACATAAACTACTCATGTATTCAACATATATCTCTTCTATATGAAACTGCACTAATACTATATGCCTGCCACTTCGATATTGTTTTGGACATATATCTACTTCTCCTACGTAAAATCAGTGATGACCGCAACTAAGTCCTGCGCCACACTATAAAGGAAATGTAACGCCCCCGTTTCCAAGCACCCGGACTCGGGGGAGCGATGAATGCTAATCCCAAACGCATAACAAAATAAGCTATCAAATAACTCCAAAAAATGAAAGAAACAGAAAACTAGACAGAAATAAACATTCTTATACCATTTCTAAACAAAGTTCTAATACAAGGTCAGCTACACTAGGTCCAATACTCGGCATAAACAGTGTGCCAAAAAAATATATACATATCAGAGTCTCGGAAGAAACAAAATAACAATATAAAATTCAGCAATTCCAGCCTGACCCAAAATATAAGGCCCCAAAAATTT
>MKEJ01043733.1:0-14915 GCA_001753735.1 Embelia ribes | reverse complement strand
TTCTTCAAATTCTTCACGAGTTCTTCAAGTTGGCTAAGATCTTCAAGTTTTTAACGAGTTATTCAAGTTGGCTAAGTTTTTCAAGTTTTTCACGAGTTATTCAAGTTCTATACTTTTTAAACAATTTTGGTTTACTAAGTTCGCTTTACCTATTTATAATTTTAATGCGTAAATTTTTTTATTTACAATTTTAATGTTGAATTGTCAAACTGATTTCTTTTTGTGCAAAATAATATAATTTTAGAATTTATGTAGCTCTCAATCTCAATTGCTCGATTAATTGATTGCGATATTAACGTCAATTTCTTTATGTTGGGACTATCGAAGGGAGGAAGAAATAATTTTTTTATACTAAATTATGTATTTTTAGTTTGTCACTTAGAAAATCACAACATATCATGAGTTACCACATGAAAATCACTCATATATTAGGACTGTTGCTTCAAGCTTACTGCCAATAATTTTAAGTGTCTTGGTCCATTTTTTTTCTCGAAATATTATTTTCACAACTTTACACTATTACAATCTCAAATAGATATTCTTTTTAAATTATTTATCAAAGTATTATAATACTTAAAAATATTACTAAACTATATATTCTTCCCATCATAAAAAAGATATAATTTTAAACTTATACGATATACAACTTGATAAACCTATTTATTCAACGGCGATCCAGTAATAATTGATTGAATACATATGTAAATTTCTATAGGATACATATGTAAATTTAAAAAAAAAATCAATTCATATAGGGTAGGTCTCCTCTTCCTGCATTTTGACTTTTACAATAAACTTACAAATGATTGAATATAGAGCAAGTTCCCTTCTTATTTATTTATTTTTTTGACCTTTACAATAAAATAAAGAACGTGAAGATTAAATATAGAGCAGTTGTTCAAGTTTTTTAAACATTACAATAAAATAAAAAAAGATAAAATATAATTTATTTATTTTTTTGAGTTTTCCAGTAAAAGGAAATAACGAAAAACTTGTGAAAAATTCGTGAATAACTTAAAGGACTTGAAAAATATGAAGAACTTGAAGAACCCGTAAAAGACTCTTGAAGAACTTGAAAAATTCGAAGAGCGTGAAGAATTGAAAAATAACTTGAAGAACTGTTATTCATGATTTCTTCAGGATTTTTTTATTATTCTTTCATTGATATACATCTTTAATATTTAATAATAATTAACGAATAATGGTTCCAACTTACTAGATCTATCGTATTTTGCTAGAAAGAGTTTAAAGAATATATATTTTTCAAATTTAATATCAATAAATCAATAAATACCATTGTTAAAAATTTGAAAGAAGTGTTGAGATATATATATAAAGAGAAAAAGAGGGAGAACATACATATTTTTCAATTATTCAACATCCTATCCAATTGATTTTGGTAAGAAAAATAAAAATGGAAAATTTTCTAGAGAGATGAGAGAGAACGCAAACAGATTTGTGGGAAAAAGGAAAAAAAAAATTAACGATATTTTAGACATTTAACACCCGAAAGATCATTTTTGCAAAAACTATTAAAAGATGGTTATTCTTGCAAATACGCCATGTATTAGAGTCATTTTATCAAAATTTCCCCGATTTTAACTGAAAGGTGGATAAAAGTTGTGATTTTATATTAGAAGAAAAAGAAGTTCTAAAGTTGAAGTTAAGTACAATTATTTCATCATTTGATAAAGGGTGAATGTTAGTGTTACTACAAGGCATAATTTTTTAATCATATAAATAGAATTTAATTTATATAATTATAAAAATATTTCCAAATTTTTTAATTTTAAATTTTAAATACGTGGCTCAAAAGTCATTTCCCACACTTATATTATTTTGTTTTTGAGTTAGATACCCACTTTCCTTTAACAAGTGTGTATGTGTGTGCTTCCATACATTATTTTATTATTCTACCGCAAGAAAAATGCAACATAAAGGGAATAATAATTATGATATTTGCAACTTTTAAGAATAAGCTTTTACGTTTATTTTTATTCAAATACCAAAGTGTATTAGGCTATTTGGCTTTTAGGTTGAGAATTTCTGCAATTTTTACTTAAAAGAGACTAATAGCTTTAAATGGATGTATCTAACTCATTCCAAATCCTAACGAAGCTAGTTTTTTATTATTTTTTATTTTATTTTATTTTTTAAAATCAAAATCTACAAGCAAACAACTAGAATGAGATCCATCAGTTGAATAATATTTTGTTAACTCATAACATGTCCCATAATTTAGTGGAAGTCCTCTCAATACAAGTATTTTTTTCATTTTATTATTACAAATTGAGAACAAATTACTACTAGTATTTTTTTTTATATAAAATAGCTATAGTATATTTTTTCTCTCTCTCAATTTAGAGTAATTTATCCTTAAAACATATTAATTTTATAAAAAAATATTCTTGTTCAATTTATGATAAATTAATTCTGTATTGAGTTATATCCTAATTTAGTATGTGTAATACATTCCGTACTTGTATTTCCTGTGCATTGGAGGTGATGTTGGATCTTTCTCTATGATATAAATGCCCAGAGATTAAACAACCTGGTACCTTCAACATCATTGTCAAATGTGGAAAAGTACAATTCTGCCCTTCCAATGGCCTTTTTTGATGCAATCCCAACAAGTATCAATCCTCATCTGTTCCCACAAGGTCAAAATACCAATGTTATCTCCCCTGATCAGGTGTGAATTTTTAACATGCTAAAATTGCTAATCATTTAAAAAAAAAAGATGGCATTGGCAACCCACCCATATTAAGTTCATTTTGAATATGTGTACTTTTCAACCAGTTTAAAAAATTCAGACAAAAATTATATTAATTATATCATGGTTTGCATCCTATGAAATACTGTAGTACATGAGGTTTTCCCCTTTGATGGCATCATTGATTGTTCTCAAATTCAAAAATGCTAGCGTCGCTCGCGATTGACAATGATCTTATCCGTTGGATCTGTGTGTGAAGTACATGTCAAATTGTGTGCACGGCATATGCTTGATCCAACGGCCATGGGAAGCCAGTTGCAAACGGCTCAAGTGCTTCCTTAAAAGTCGCGGTTAAATTTCATGTAATTGAGTCAACAAAAATATGATCAGTTTATGTATCAGATAGAGAACTAATTTATATATTTCTGTTGAGTTACCCACATAAACATCATCAAATTAACAAAAATAAGATAATAACTATAATTGAAGAACAAATATGGTAGTATCTAAAACTCTTAGACAAATAAATCTCACTTTCAGGAGAATGGGTGCCAATCAATTTAGCAGCTATCAGCTTCACCAAGTTCTGAGCCTTCCTTTGATATAATTTTAATCAGCTACAACAGCCCCTACAAATGTCTGGTGAGCCATCCAATAATATTCTCGTGTTTATAATAATATCATTGCGAAGGCAATAAACGATGATATATGCAGCCTTTTATGAATGTGCGCGCCACGTAGAATCAACATCTAGTATTTAAGGTCATGAATGTAAACAGACATTTCATAATCCATTCATGCCCATCATTTTCTGGCTGTGAGATTTTGTGTTCTCTTGGGCTTTGTCTACCATTTTTAAGTAAATAATTTTTTAAAAATTGATTATGTACAACTTAACACAGCTTATTATACTTACACTGCAAATTCGCAAGCTGCTATTGAAAGCAAATGGCTTTACATTAAAATTGCAACCAAATGAGCCCTATATTATTATTATTATTTTACAATTCATATTTCGAAAGAAGGCATAATTTATATAACTACTATATAAAAAATAACAACTCTACAAAGTGTTTCATGCACTTTTTATTCCAAGTTTGTCATTCATTTTATTCATTTGTAACAAAAGTCATTATACCCGAAATTGTAAACTAATTAATTCTAACTTAAACATTTTTTTGTTAAGAAATAATGTTGCATATTTAAAAATTTAGATTGATAATTATCACAAAAACAAAACTTAAGCAATTTAAAATAAAATTATCAAAACTTAAGAAATTATAATTTATAATTGCATACATATCAACCAAAAATTTTAAAAATATTTAAATTCGTATTAATTTTCAAAAGTACAGATTAGTACCTCAAGTTTACGGAGATAACTCGAAATTTCTATATAATGCATACTTAAAATTTCGATAAATAATAATTAGAATATTTTTATTTTTATTAAAAATTATTCGAAATAATTTTTTAATTTTTACTCTTATTTTTATGTAATATTTTGTTAAATAGTAAATTAGCTAATAATGTGCAAAACATGTATATCTTCTAGTCTTCTAAAAAGTGTGAAGACGTGGAAATGAGTTGAATTGTTATAATATCTACACTTTTAACGAATCCTATGATTTCATGTGATAAAAAGGCATTGTGTTTATCTTGTGAAAATTTTGTATGCGAAAAGTTTTCCATGCCCCAAGGAATGAAGGGGAGCTACAACACAAAGTTATTTGGAGGCCTAAAGATGTTCTGTGTGGTGTTTGATCAATTTTTAATTAAATTTGATGGTTCAGATATGAAGAATTATTTATAGTCGAACAATCAAATTTAATTTAAAACTAATTTAACTGCAAAAAAATATACTTGTTGAAGTTTGGATTAAAGGTGTTATTGGAATCGCTTAGTCCTTTCTTAAATCTGTGTACCCATCGTAAGAGATTCTCGAGATGCCTGTATCATATTAAGGTATGTTGAAATAGCATTATCTAATACTAAGCTTAGGGGTGCGGTGGACCATTGTTGTCCCTGCATAGGCACAGTTGGTGGGATCATAGGTGGATCAAAAGAGGGTAGAAAGCCACTGTCTCTTCTGACTTAAGAATATTTTCAGATTTTATGCATAAAATTAGAAATTTTATAGAGATGTCTATTATACGCCCGGTACGAAAAATAAAAAAAACCCCTACAAAAAAGAAAGAGCATGTCCCCCGCCAGAAATTACTAGTCCACTACTAGGTGGGAAGGTGGTGATCCATTGGCCAATGGTACACCTTCAAGAACCAACGACGGCACCACTCAATGGCCTTGTCTCCTCTTAGTCAAGAGAGGGAGAGAAGGGTCCGATTGTATCTAAAGCATATCGTTAGGTGTTGCAACAAGTTGAGTTGGGCCAGGTACCAGATATACTCAAACTCAATTTGATTCGAATTAACACTACTCGAGTTCAAGCTCTAGTCAAATTTGAGGTTTAAATAAAAGCTTGAATCTGACTTGGTTGTAAATATGAAAACTTGAGCTTAATTCGAGCTTGACATAAAAATTCCTTTTTTCTTTATTTATTTTGATTTGATAAATAACTATCTTTATTTACATATATATACTGATAGATATTGTACTCAAGCTGATCCAAAGTAGTCTGATATCTTGATACTTGAACTTGCGTTTTAAGTATAAAAGTACATTCGAACTATACTCATTTGGTATTCGAGTCCAACACTACTTAAGTTGAGCTACTCGTTAAAAGCTCGATTCACATCCACCGGCTGCCATGGGCTGCCCAAATAAAAGGTTACACGTATATTTAAGGGCTAACATCAGGCCTTGTGATTATATGATCACGATTCACGTGTTAGAATAACAAATTTTTCATCTTGGTGTTGGTGAGCTGTGAAACTCATTTACTGACTGAATGACCTGAAACCTAGCAACTTTCATAAAGCAATTATGTGGTTTTTCCCAAGTCATCAGATCGATAAGCGAGAGCAATAACATGAGAACGTTAGATCTCTAGTTAAAAATGATGAGAATGAGAACAGGAGCATCTCCTATATATGAAGGATTTGTTGGCCATGGATATGGCAACTGAGTTTTCATATTTATGGTCAACTTCTTGAACAACAAATCAAACGCTACTCCAGCTTCATATAAATATTCAGTCATATAATAATATCACTCTAATATTTAGCATGCTCAATTTCTCAGCCTCCAACCTCAGTTCAATAGCCCTCTGAAAATACATCAAAAACTTCAAGATCTTGCGTTCTTATTCTGATGCAATAGAAAAAGGAACAGCATTACTCTTATTAAATCCCACAACCAAAAAGATCAAATAAATGAAATACATCAAGCACTATTGTACACTCTTGAATATCCATTCTGGCTGACACGAAAGTTGAGTATCTGGACGGTGACAGTCATTTCTTATGCTTAGGCAAGATTTATGGTGAAGGAGACGTATGGATGTCCATCAGGATCACCTCCGAGACCACCCATCCCCCCTTCGTCTTCGTATTTCCAGTATGTGCTGCAATTTGAAAAATTAAAGAGAAACAAATATATAAATTACAAGCAAAAATAGAAGAAATGGCTTATTACATATATTACTGGACTAGCCCAAGCTTCCGGTTGGTACCTCAGTTTTCGATGCAATTGATTAATCTTCATTCTTACTCAGGGGTATGTTGTTATTCATTCATAAAGAGGAAAACACAAAACAAGCATACGTTTTTTGAAAATCTAATCAAGTATAACAAGATGTTCGGTTGGCCTCGTTACTGTATATATATATATATATATGTATATATGTATAGTTCAAGATAAAAAGTATACTTTTAAAAGTATTTTTTGATATTTCTATCAGGATTTTTTACAACCTTTTGCAACTCCCAAACAAAAAAAAGATACATTTTTTTCATTTTTTACCAGAAAAGTAAAATTCTCTTTTTTTAACATCCACCAAAAAATATACTTTTATACTATGCAATAAAAAATACTTTTATACTTGTATATATAAGATATAAGATAAGATGTTTTTATACTTGTAAGAAAAGATGTGAGCCCATTGACACGAGATTTAGTGGGTCAGATATCTACACCAAATTTCAGCCTGAGACTGTTGTCCATAAATTTCAGCTTCAAAAAATAGACAAACCAGACCAAATTAGGACCACCGACTTTGAGAGTGACTGGCTAACATGTCAAATGCAGACCTGAATGTTCCTTTGTTTTTCTTTATTAGCCCATCCACCCCAAACTAAGGCAGTGTACATATGTGAGATACCCTCAAAAAAGAAATGCTCATGTAGCTTTTAAGCAAAAAAGCCGTCTTTTTAAGAATATAGAAAAAGTTGGGTGCATGCACCTTAAAGCTTCTAGTTTTTAGGCCAAATCAGCAAATTGCTTAGTTAAAAAGTTACAAGCCAAATATAGACTGGCTTTAAGCAAAAGAACTAAAAAACTTGAGCTTAAAAGTCGTAACTAACAAACCCATAAATGATGTGGCCGGCTGTGTTTTAGATGCATAAAGATACTTGTGGGTCATTTGCTTTTTCGTAAGCAAGGGATGATGAGGACCGTTCGTAGCATATCTCCCCCAACCCAGCTATGACAAGATTTCTGTCCGAATAAATAATACTCCACACCCAATGATGATCGCAGTGAGCAAGAATATCGGAACATAACCTCCCCTAGTCCCCCGAAAGGCAGACAGTGTATGACAAGTAGCGAACATAATAAATAAATGATGGCACTAAAGCAGATTTGTTCAGCCATGCATCCGTCACATGCCCTGGTTCATTCTACCACATTCAAATACCAAACCATCACTACTGAATTACCCCAGTTTGGATCTAAAAATAATCAAGAGATGGTTAAATGTGGCTGATAGTAGAGTAGTCGGTTGGTTGCATAACTTGACGATTTAAAAATAATCTAAAAATAATCAAGAGATGTGATGTTTTGGTCAGAGCAAAAAGGTGAAAATAAAGGACAACGATGACAGCAATTTTGCCATCAGACTTTCAACGATGACAATGAAATTAACTATGTTCACCGATTTAAATCTTCTCATTATCTACTACTACTTGTAAACTTCTTTTCACTTGTCGGCCACCAAAAGAGTTAGCAAACCCAAGTAAATTGATAGCACCTATCTTTGTAATCAGCTCTAAAAACACTGCTCATACGCCTTCAATTAACATTTACAAATACTAATATGACATTAATTTCTAAGTCAGGTACCTGTTTCCACTGTCGCATAGCTCCTCTAGGATAGATCGCACCTTCTTCTCACTTTTCACAGAAGGTGACAATACCACCGACTGAAATAAACAAACTTGAAATTATCAGCCAAAGTATAATTGATACCAAGGGGAGAAAATGAAACAAAGAATGGAATGAGAAAACAGAAATGGAGAGCCAAGGCCCAGTTACCAAGAAAGATGGCGGCAAGCCATATCTCAAGATACTCTCAGCAAAGACACGTATGGCACAGAAGTGCATCCATGAGCTAAAAACCTATAAGGCACCACGCATTGAAGAATTATTCAGCAACTGTAATGTAGAATCAAAAGAGGAGGGGAGAGAGAAAGAAAGAGGCAAAGGAATGCTCCAATGCAATAAAAATGTAGCGTCACAAAACAGAGAATTAAATGGGGCATTCTAAAAACTATTATCTTGCTAACCATTTAGCCTAATCCTTAGCGTACCATCACGGTCCTGTAAATCCAGCTTGTAACCAATCATCAAGACTCAATATAATCAGTGCCCAAGCCACAAGCAGAAAATATTTCCAGTTGAAGCATGCCACGAAGATTGCAATGACTCCTTATAGGGAGATACTTCTTATAGGGAGATAGTCAGATGACCACAACAATGAATAAATTACATGTCGGCAATAAGGAATCAGGTATAGCTTTATCACAAGCACAAGGCAATGGCTACATATATAAGCACGTGGATAAACACTACTACATATATAAGCACATATATAAACAAGGTGGCAATGCCTTGAAAAATTGGCAATGTCCCACACAACAGTTAAATCTGTTATCATATAAAAGTCCTGACTCCTGCTATCTGAGCGTTATCAAGGGTAAAGCTTCAATTTAGCAGATATTTTTCAACTCTTGCTATTTCCTAGTTTTATAAGGCCAATGCGAATGCGAAAGCTTGCAAATATAAATTAAAAACCTGATATGGGAGTATTATGATTAGTAAAGAGCCAACTGATACATCTATATTTCCTTTTTTCCCCTCAAAAATCTTCACAATTTTCTATCACAACAATTTACAAGATAATGAAAGAGTTATGCACATGCTCAAATGATGACGGACCAATTTGCTCATTTACCTCAAGCATCTTCCATCACGACACCATCTCATTCTTCATGGCAACTTTTTTCAACACAATCAATATTCTTTTTGCAAAACTTGCCACAGTGTTTAATGTTAACAGAACAATTACATCATACAAATTCCCTCAATTAAGGAAATGGTCTTTCTAACATGCTAATATCCTCTCTGAATCTTAACCTGTCTGCTAATGAATATACTATCAGTCTATCCCACATCCTTCCTTATGGGTATATTTGAACTACAGTCTGAACTCCAGTTCCACCATATGACAAGTTCTGGTATTCACAGAAACAGAACACAAGTTTCGTCCTTCCCACAATACATCCCCATACCGCAGTTTGGATAGTGGACCCTTACAGTCAAAATTCTTCTCAATAACGAAAAATAGTACAGTAGATTATGTGCAATGAGAAAACTTCAATGCTCCCGAGTGAAGTGTTCAGTAAACCCTAAAGGTAGCTTCTCCACAAGTACAACTAACGGGGAAAGGAAATACACTGTGAATTAACTACAGAACAATTTCTTCTTTGCCAAAGTCCGGAGATAACCACTCTGACCAATTCTTTGACAAAATGAGGAACCTACTAAATTCAGTAACAAATTTGAACACGGGGAAGAACCACCGGTAAATTTCAGAAAGTACAATAAAATTAATCGTACCTCCCCATAGCTTGCATAGCACCATTGCAAAAGACTACTCCTGAGGGAATCTTGATCCTGCATCAAATTTTCTAGCTCCTGCTTGCGACTTTCTTGGCTCTCCGAATTATATTCAAAATCACGAATCTGAATATAATAAGTGAAATCAGTCATGCTGCACATAGAAGCCACCTTTTACATATATAATCGTATTAGACTTATCATTCATTCTCTTGATACTTGTCATCTCAAAATACTATAAGCTGGCTTATTTGGTATTGCAAAAAAAGCTAGCTTCAGCTAGCTTAAAGCTTCTTTGGGCCAAAAAGCAAAAAAAAACTAGCTTATAAGCAGGTCTTTTAAGCCCTTACCAAACAAGCCCTATGTAAGCAAGAAATTAGATCTTACTGTTCTCTTGACAACCAGATATTACAATTGTTGATTGAATGACTGACTCACTTGAAAACCTCTTTCGCGTGCCTTAGTTCTAAAGTTGTCGGCATCGCGATTGAACAGTGTTACAGTGTAGAGAGCATAATCATTGTCCTCATACAGCTTCTTGGATGATCTGGGGACCTTAACAATTGGTAGAATCAACAAAGTAAATTTGAGTAAAGCAAATAGCTAATGCATTTAGAATTTATTAAAAGACTAAACCATAAAGAAAATAGAAAAGAAAAAAAGGGGGGATCAATAGAGATAGTCAGTCCTCAATCACATAATATGCAAGGGAAAATTTTTCCCCTGAAACAAATTGACAACCAGGATAAAAGAAAAAGTGAAAAGTCATAAACCATGGAAGGGAGAAAGGATTACCACATAGGCAGTCAGTGTCTCGTAGCTTGACAACCAATCCTTCTGGGAAAATTTGGAAACAACAGCAAGGAGGGTTGTTAAGTGTTCCGATGAGATGATATCCTCTGGCTTAACCAAATTGGACAGATCACGGACAGCTAAGCTGAAAGAACCAAAAGCTCAAAAGGTAAAGTTAAGGAGATAACCTCTTGCAACACAATGTGCTAACCAGCTATAGTCCTAATATCTTCAGGAGCAAATGTAACTTCTCGATTCTTTAATCCACTGGAAAGCCACCATTCCCATTCCAACTACGGACTAACAGAGCTCACTGGGTCCATTTTCTAAGTTACACAAAAATTAAATATACATATGTATGATAAAGACATGCAAATCCAGTTTAAGTCTAGCATACCTCCCACCCTGCTTTCTGTTTATAGCATTAAGTTGGCTGCGCACATTGTTATATTCAGCAACCCGAACCTATCATGGTCAGGAAAAACACTTGAGAGTGCTGAAAAGAGCATTGAATCAGACCATAAAAGTCATGAAACTAAAAAAAGCTAAACATTTGATTATGGAAGGCTTCTAATTCTTTGGACCAAGATCTGTCCACTAACCAAGTTATCAGATATGTAGAACTACTGATAATCTCATTGACCATGTTGTCAGGTATTTTGTTACCTAGGACGCAAAACAGGTCCCTGAACTAATAATGCAGAGGTTCTACATGCAGTCTTTCTCTAATTTATACGAGCTAAAGTTAAAAAGGCATAGAAAAATATAAAAAAAAATTCAATAACATTTAGTTCCATACCCACTATCCTTCCAAACCACAAAGAAATGACAAAAACTAAAAAAGGAATAAAACTTAAAAATCAAAATCAGTGTCTCATTATCACTATAATTGAGGTGATCAACATGAGTTTTCATATCTTCCCAGGTACCGTACTACTAATCAGGCATGCCACAGAATGGAAAGTAATAACTTCATAAGTTGAGCAGAATCTTCATCTTCTTTTCCAAAGGGGAAATGAGGAATCCATCAGACCGACGTCACATCTCATTAGCTAGTTGGTTGGCAATAGCTAACACTAAATAATCAAAATAATCAGAAGAAGGGGGCTAAAATCACTTATTTGGGCTTTATAACCTCATTGCTAGCGATTGCAATACCACGTTGGACTTAACGAGATAAAACGCCTTCAGTTAAGCCAATAGTTATACATGACTAGAGCAGGTGCTAGTCTCTTGTGTGAAGATAGAAAAGCACATTTTTTAGACATGATAATTCAATCTGAGGAGACTCGAGCGAATTTGCCAATTGAGACCTTAATACATGAATGGAAGAATGATTATTACTCTGCCATTTTTTTATTTTCCTTTTTGGGGCTCTTAGCAACTCATCCAAGTTGTCAGATGCCAATCTTACATTCAACAAACATGTTCAAGATCCAAAAATCTATAAGTTCGCTCTCCTCTCTTTTCACAAACTATGTTGGTTTTACAGCTCTCCAGATTGGATATTTATTTCAGAGGTTCAAAGGATGGAATAAAAATTTATCGAAAGGTTCTCTCCATACGCCATACACTTTAAAGCTTCTCTGTTTTACCCTTTATCTACACTGGGAGACTGTAAGTTAGAATCTAACGTTCCTCACATTTGATTCCAAAGGGTAAAATCATTAACCTCATTTTATATTTATGTAAAGAACGTAGTAACACCAAAAACTGTGCAGTACAAATTCCAAACATAAAGCTACACAATTTAGAAGTATATAGAAAACAGTCTGATTTCAACTTCGTCATAGAGTCCTTTAACAAACTAACTCACCTTAAGATCATCTTCGATTTTGGCAATTTGAGCATGAATTCCATCAACGGTCTCCTTAAGAGGTGACATAATTGGGTACTTCGCCTCATCCCACACAAATCTTCAAACAAAAAACACCCCCAAAAAGAACATAAATCAGCATCCTACAAAGCAAACTTCTAAACTTTTCAATCATGATCAATCAAATTCCATTACCTGGTTAGGTATGAATCAACGGGAACCCCATCTACGGTCAGTGAGCTACTCACGACACCCGAAACCCTCTCCAACTCCTCGATCTGACGCCGTATCTTGTGCGACACTCCTTCGATGAATGAGTTAGACTACAAATCAAAATTTCAAACATATATGTATCAGTAGTGTGGAACTAAATCATGATGTTAGCTTCAACGTGAATAAATCATCTGCAAAATCGAATTTGCAGATATAAAAAACAAATGTATAAATGTGTACAAATATTGGCATAGTGATTCCAAGTCATGATGTGTACTGATATTAAAAATTTCACCTTCAAACTAAAATTGCACAGACACACACATGGTGATATAATCACACAGGCAAAACTCGCACTCAAAACCAGCTTGCAAGTGGATGTTCCCCAGTGATTATACACATGGTAATATCCAAAATCAATTTGGGATTTCAACATTCCATCACGCTTCCATAACCAACTTAGTACTACATTACTGACATTGACCCGGCATCATAGCTCACGGAAGCTACCAGTAAATCTTAATCTACCCTTCAGGTCTCCATTTGTCTATAGTAATTATAATCTGGCCTAACGTTCCACCCCCCTCCCCCCTTCCCCTACCGCCCACAAAACCAAAAATAAAAATAAATAAATAAATGTATAAATAACATGTTGACGCACCCTGCCTCTCTGGCAAAATTACACTCCATGATACGTATCAATCTTTTATCTGCCTAGATTATCTTTTTTTGTGTGATTCGACGATCTTATATGGTGGAATGTGACTCTAATGATCGATGTGGGATCTCAACATATGAAAATCTTTCTAACACTCCAAAAAAATGGCATAATGGCCGAAGGCAAATTCTGGGCCACATAAACAAAACCTAACAATAAAATTTATTTGGAAAATTTTGTAATTACATATGTTATATTCTGTTCCTGCGTTACAAAATTTGCTTCCCATCGTTACACAAAATTTGAAGCATTAAGAAACCACTTTCGCCTCTACATATATCATTAGTACGATGCGAAATCACGATTCTCACTTGCAATCGATAAGCTTTACCTTCAAGAGATCGTCGCTGAGAGCTAAAAGTGAATCTAATGTTCCAACTCTGAGCTTAGGGATATTAAACTGCAAAATCAACAAAAATCAAACACCAAAATCAGATCTCAGATCTCAAAACATCCACACACACACACACACACTATATACGTATATGTGTGTGTGTGTGTGTGTGTGTGTATACATATATATACACATGTAATTACACGGTAGAGAGGGGTGTCGAAGGAATGCTTGGAGACGGACTCTTGCAATCTGCTCCAGAGAGAGGAATCGGAGTTCCGTACGGGAAGAGAGACCATCCAATACCTTGTCGCCATTGGACCTTCGAAGTGTCAGTAATGGCGGTGGTGCTGATTTGATTATATATGTATACGTATATGTATATGATCTGTATGTATATCATATCAATACAGGGAGTTTCCGAGACTACTTGTATATATACATTGATGTCCGATGAGATATTTCGGTAAATTGCAGTTAGACCCACTTTGATTTGGTATTTGTACAGATATATCCACTAGATAGATAGTTGTATCGAAAACTTATACAAATTAGTTTTATGTGACTAACAATTAGTTACATCACCCTATTTAATAGGAAGACAGATAGCGCGTAGTGATTTGATTAATTTTAGCCATACAAAATTAGGGGGTGTATTGGATTAAAATTTTAAAAAATTGTTTTGGCCTAAAAAGGTCTTGTGGATTTTAAAAGGCTATGTAGTAATATAATGACTTATAAGATTTTAAAAGACTTTTTTTTAAAGATTGTTATAATCGGCATTCTCATGTATGAATTTTAAAGCATTTATATCGTAAGACTTTATAAGATTTGAATGAACAATATGGATTTATAAGATTTAAAAGGAATGCATGAATTTTTAGTAAGTATTCGAAATTACAAGAGTAAATGAAAAAGTAACAAATAAATGAATAATTTTTAATTAAAAAAAATTAAAAACAATACAATTTTCAATTTTCAATATAATACAGAGAATATTAAAAAATTGAAACCAACATATTTTTTATTTTTTATTTTTGTACGTAAATAAGAGCATTTACACCTGTCTTCCTTATTAATTTTTACAACTCATTTCTCCTACTAAAAATTCACATTTTAAATGTTATCCATGCCAATTTTTCTAAAAAATATAGACTTTTTATAATCAAAATTTTGTAGTTTGAATTTTAATGAATTTATTTATAAGATTTTAAATGATTAAATGAATTTTTAGCAAATATTCAAACCTGTTACAAAAATCAAACTTGTTCATTATTAATTTTAATATATTGATTTATGTAATATAAACAAACTG
>MKEJ01043718.1:0-18115 GCA_001753735.1 Embelia ribes | reverse complement strand
TTCTTGTTCATTTCCTTGTCAAGTGCTAGGGGTACAAATTTGGGATAGCAATCCTCAACTCATTTGGACAATAATCTAACAAGTTCTTTATATTATTTTGAATTTCTACAACTATTTTTGTATGGATTTTTATCCTAAAAGATATATATTTTGTTCTTAATCAAGAAAAATTTTGTTTATGAATGTAGATAAGAAAATACAAAATGATAGAATGGAGGAGAATAGAAGCGTTACTGAATTCACTCATGAAAAATAATCTTAGTAAAAATCTATGCTGAGAACAAAATATAGATTAATTTCTCGCTAAGAGTCTAAGAATAATAAATATAGAGACAATGCTGATTAAAACATTCACAATCATTTTCTCAATAATAATATACAGAGACAATTATATTTCCTGATATCATTTACAATTTTTTGAATATCATTCTTTTGATAAAATGATCTTAGCCTAAGGAAATAAAAATTGCTAATTCCACTATTTCAAGGAAACTAAGATGGCATAGGGATTATTATTCTAATAAAGGCCATTACTTTTAACCTTAGAATTTGCAAGAAGAAAAAAAGATGAAACACTCAAAGTGAACATTTAAAAAAGAGGGTAGAACCTGCACGACATTAGCTGCTTTCATCCTACCAAACAACCATATAATAAAATACACACACACACAAAAAAAATATATATATAATAAATAAAAGCATTTTTCGAATAATGTTTGTTGTGACATAGTCTCCTGTAACATTGAAAAATCAGTCAAACCATATTGAATTATAGATGGAACAATTTCATTTTTGACATCCGAACAAGAACTTAAGGACAAACCTACTTCAAGTAACATCCTATAAAAACTCCTTAATTGTCTAGACTTTCTAAATATATCAAAGAGCTCCTTTATAATTCCCCCAAGGAAAAAAGAAAAAAAAAATTTCTTTCTAGTTTTCTTCAATGGAAATCAAATTTCAAAACCCGCTAGATCTCTCACCCCCTAAACCGAAATCTTTCCGAAGCAAAAGTGGCAAGAAAAACAAGTTCCTCGGGGTGAGACAAAGACCGTCTGGGAAATGGGTAGCGGAAATAAAAAACACTACCCAAAAAATAAGAATGTGGCTAGGCACATTCGATACAGCCGAGGAAGCTGCTAGGGCTTACGATGAAGCCGCTTATCTCCTCCGAGGCTCAAATACCCGAAAAAATTTTGCTGATCACTGCCCCTCTAATTCCTCAATCTCCTTGAAAATCAAAAGTCTACTCAACCAAAAAAAGGCATCCAAACAAATCCAAACTTCCATTCCCACAAATTCCCCCAACAAAACCATTAAGAAAACTAGTTCCCAAACAAGTTGCCTTGTTTTGCCAAGTGACTTTAACAGAGAGTTTAACATACTTAGTGAAGAATTGCCCGAAAACATTTTTTCTTTCAACCCACCAAAACCGGTGATCGAAACTTGCACGAAAACGAGTAGCCAAGCAAGTAGCCTTCAATCTCATAGCGAAAATGCTAGTCCCGCTACATCTGGGTGCTCAATTCAAGATTTCCAAATCTTTGACGACGATGCGTACAGGCCAGATTTGAGTCAGTGTCTCAATGAGGAAGAGAATGGAATAGGCTCAGTTCAATTCGGCCAAGCGCATGGAGACGAACTCTATCAATTTTTATCTCAAAAAGAAGAACTTTTGGTCCCAGAAAGTGACATTTTGGTCCCAAAAAGTGACATTTTGGTGCTGGAAATGAGTGAGAATAGATTTCCAGAGTTCGAAAAGATGAAGGTTGAGCGACAGATATCAGCCTCGCTTTACGCAATGAATGAGGTAGATGAATACTGGCAAAATTTTAACAATCCCAGTGATTCTTTATGGGATCTCCAAATGGTGTATCAAATGTTTTATTCAAGTTGACTTTGTTCATCATTGTTTAATTCTTACTTGTTCTAGACAATGCAAATAGGAATATCCCCCAGGTGGTACAAATTGTATTGTAACTCAATTATTTCCTTGCAAGGAAAAAAAAATTAATTAACAAAATATTTTGTTCTATTTGTTGTCTGATCAGCTCTTTTTTATTTTCCATCGAGCTATACTTTTCTCCTCATTCTAATTCATCATCACTAGTTGCCATTTTCAATGGCGCATGATATTGGTTTTAATGAATACAAAATGTACTGGTTTTAATGCTCTACTAATCGATTATTGAATTACGAACTTCTGACCCGTTTGATATAATTGAAATTGACAATTTGCTATTGTATGTATTGTGACAAAATCTGCAATTGAGATTCTAATATGGCAATAAAGTAGGAGAAATAATGCAAATATGGGAACATACAAGAGAAAACGATTTTAAGTAATTCAGCCTAAATTCTAGTCCACTGTGAAACGCACGAGAATATTTCACTAATATAAAGAGAGATTATACAATATGGGAAATACTCAATAATACTTGGTAAAAATTATGTACATAAGAATTTAAACTCACAACTCTCAATATATATTTTCTCATACCACTCATACACTCAAATACTAGTTTTTATTACTAGTATGTAATTTTGGGAATGCTCTTCTTGGAGAGAACTTATAGGCATTTTCAGGCTAATGTGAACAAGCCAAGTTATTTTAAAGTTTGTCAACTTTGGTGCATTAGGTAGCCAAATTTTGAATAACTCATTTTCATTGACTCAAAAAAAAGATATTTTTCACACGGGATTTCCAATCGTGCCTACAAATCTCCCCCTCAAACTTATGTGTATACGAACAAGTAAAACTTCCCTTTTCCAAGTTCGCTTAGCCCTGAAGGGCCATTAAATATTTTGTACACCAATCAAGTCCAAGCAATACTTGAACTTAGATGTGGGAACTGGCTTAATTAACATATCTGCGAGATTTTTTGTCGTACCGATCTTTTGAACTTTTATCTTCCTTTGAGATACAATATCTCGAATAAAATGATTTTTAACGTCAACATGTTTGGTCCGCTCATGATACATTAGATGTTTGGTCAAATGTATGGTACTTTTACTATCACAATAAACAATTATGTGATCATGTTATAGACCCAACTCACTGAGTAGCCTTTGCAACCAAATAGCTCCTGCACTACATCGGTTATTACCATATACTCTACTTCCATAGTTGATAAAGCAACTGTAGACTGTAATGTTACTTTAATTGCAGAGCCTGATAGAGTGAAAAGGTAACCTGTTAGAGATTTCCTTTTATCAAGTTCAGTAGCATAATCCAAATCGACATATCCAGTAGCAGTGTGATTATCAACACTTCCTCGATCAAAGACCAAGCCAACATCTATGGTTCTCCTCAAGTATCTAAATATCCATTTCACAGCTTGATAATGAATTTTACTTGGACTACCCATGTATCTACTCACAACACAGACTGTTTGTGAATATTCGGCTGAATGCATACCATGGCGTACATAAGGTTTCCAACTGCACTCACATACAGAATTTTAGACATTTCCTCTGCTTCTTTCTCATTTTGTGGTGATAGGTCTGCTAAAAGTTTAAAATGAGTAGCTAATGGGGTACTTACGGGTTTAGAATTTTTCATCCCAAAACGGTCAAGGACTTTCTCAATGTATTTATTTTGTGATAAGTACAACTTTTACGTTCTTCTGTTTATGTGAATTTCCATCCCCAAAATTTTCTTCGCCGCTCTCAAATCTTTCATTTTAATTTCACCACTAAGTCGATCCTTCAACTTATCAATCTCAACTTTATTCTTTGCAGCAATGAGCATGTCGTCAATATACAATAGTAGGTATACAAGAGAACCGTATTTGAGCTTTAGGAAGTAGACACAACTATCATAGTTACTCTTTGAGTAGCTATGTCCAATAATAAATATGTCAAACCTCTTATACCACTGCCTCGACGATTGTTTTAAGCCATATAATAACTTCTTCAACAGGAAAACTCGGTCTTCTTTTCTTGGAACAATGAATCCTTCTGGTTGATACATATAAATTTGTTCTTCAAGTTCACCATAGAAGAATGCTATTTTGACATCCATTTGCTCAATCTCTAAGTTAAAAGCAACAACCATAGCAAGAAGAACACGAATAGAGCTATGTTTTACGACCGGAGAAAATACTTCATTATAGTCGACACCTCCCTTCTGGCTATAGCCCTTAGCAACCAAGTGTGCCTTATACCTTGCATCTTCCCCACCAGATGTTCCTTCTTTTCTTTTGAAGACCCATTTGCAACCAACAATCTTTTGCCCCTTAGGTGGTTTAACAAGATTTCAAGTCTGATTCTTGTGGAGAGGCTCATTCTTTTCATTCATTGTCACAACCCATTGTGTTGATTCCTTACTTACGATAGCTTCTTGGTAATTCACAGGTTCTTCGAATTCAATTGTTTCCACCATAGTCAATGCATAAGAAACAAAATCAACATGACTGTACCTTATGGGTGTTTTAATCACCCTCATTGATCTGCCGCTAGCTATACTGTATTATTGTACTTGCGGTGCACTTTTAACTTCCGTATTTTGTATCTCTTCTTCAATGGGTTGATCAGAAGTGACACCAGATGGTCCACTTTCAAGCTCTACCTTCTCCCCAAAATCAAAGTCTTCTCGTTGATCAACAACCTTCTTTTTTGGATGCAACATGACCGATTAATCAAAAGTAACATCTTTGCTGATAAGGAATTTCGGTGATTTAGGATCTGGCTACCATAGCCTGTATCCCTTTACCCCATTAGGATATCCCAAGAAAATGCACTTTTTAGCTCGAGGCTCGAGCTTGCCTTCATTAACATGTGCATAAGTTGGACAACCGAAAATCCTCATATTCGAATAATCAGCAGGAGTACCTGACCAAACTTTCTCAGGAGTCTTACACTCAATAGCTATTGATGGTGACCGATTAACTAAGTAGCAAGCAATGGAAACTGCTTCAGCCCAAAACTCTTTCCCTAAACCAACATTAGAGAGCATGCAATGACAAAAGCGTTTTGTTCATCCGTTCTGCCGAACCATTCTGATGGGGAGTCTTCCGGACTGTGTGATGTCTCACAATCCCTTCATTTGTGCAGAACTCATCAAAGTCACCTGAACAAAACTATAGGCCATTATCTGTCCAGAGACGCTTGATCTTTTTCTTTGTTTGTTTCTCAATCATAGCCTTCCATTGCTTAAATTTGAGAAACGCTTTACCCTTCCATTTGAGAAAATAGATCTAAACTTTTCTTGAATAATCACCAATAAAGGTTAAAAACATCTCAAACTACCCTTAGATGTAACACGAGATGGGCCCCAACGATCAGAATGAATATAATCCACCTTTCCTCGAGTTCAGTGGATAGCTTTGCTGAACTTAACCCTGCATTGCTTCCCGAATACACAATGCTCATAAAAGCCCAACTTACCAGTCTTATGTCCACAAAGCAAGCCTTGCTTGGTTAGCACAACCATCCTCTTCTTGCTATATGCCCAAGACGTATGTGCCAAAGATGAGTAAAATCACGATCTGGATTAACTGATGATGAAATTATTGTAATACCAAGAATTGTACTGCCCTGGAGCACTTAGAGATTTCTCGCCATCTTGCCTATCATTACTACCAAAGTGCCTTTGGAAATTCGCATGACTCCCGCCTTCAACTGTATACCTATAACCATTAGATTGGAGAGAACCAAGAGAGATAAGATTATTTTTCAATTCTGGAACGTGTTGAACATCCTCAGAGTTCTGACAATACCATCATGCATCCTAATCCGAACTATTCCCACACTAACAGTTTTGCAGAGAGCATTTTTCCCATTAAAACTGTATCACCATTTACCAACTGATATGTCGTAAACCAATCCCGATTAGGGCGTATATGGTAGGAACAACCCGAATCAAGAATCCATTAGTAGGCTAGAGATCCATGAATAAAAGTCATGATAAGAACATTTTCGTCACTGTCAAAATTATTTTCAGCTACTCCAGCGATAGACTTATCTTCTTTTCCTTTCAGATTTGGAACATCTTGCTAGAAGTGACCCTTCTTCTTACAGTAATGACATTTAAAGTTTCTCGTCTTAGACTTTGACTGAGATTGATATCAGTCTCTACTGCTTGAAACCTTCTCAAAAGTTCTTACTCTAATTATTAGACCCTCGGCCTGATCGTTGCCTTCGGGGATAGACACCTTTGCTCGGAACTCCTTTAAAAACAAAGAGGCATTGATATCCTCGAAGGAGATAGTATCATTCCCATAAAGCATTGTCGTAACGAAATGTTTGTAGGACATAGGTAATGAACATAGCAAAATAATGGCTTGGTCTTCATCATCAATCTTCACATCCATATTTTTCATATCCATGAAAATGGTGTTGAACTCATTTAGGTTGCTCTTAATAGGTGTGCCCTCCTTCATGCGTAAGGCATAAAGTTGTTGTTTTAGGTATAATCTATTAATGAGAGATTTTGTCATGTACAAACTCTCTAATTTGAGTCATAATCTCGTTGCCGTGGTTTCTTTGTAAACTTCTTATAAAACCTCGTCGCTTAAGAACAAGAGAATAACACTTAGTGCTTCACCGTCGAGTTCCAAAAAATCTTATTTCGTCATCGTTACAGCCTTCTTTGATTTCTCATCCAAGACTTTGGCTAAACCTTGATGGGTTAACACAACACGCATTTTCAAATGCCATAAACCAAAACTATTTTTCCTATCAAATTTTTCTACTTCAAATTTGGCTGTCATAATAAAATATCAAATAAAACTAGCTCTGATACCAGTTTGTTGTGACGAAATTCTGTAATAGAGATTTATTATGATAATAAAATAGTGAATACGGAAAAATAATATAAAATATTTTTTTATGACAACACATAAGAGACAACGATATAAGTGGTTCAGCCTGAAACCTAGTCTACTGCGAACAATTGAGAATGTTTCTTACATTACTTGTACACTCAAATGCTAGTTTCTCTTATTAGTAGGGATTTTGGGATGATTTGAACCTTTTCTCATGGCACTTGTTAATACTAAAAAGTATCTTGCCAAACATAAGATCATGCTAAACATGAGACCCCATTAAATATGATGTCATGTTAAATATGAGGCTACACCAAACATAAGCCTTGTCATAAAAAAAAAATTGAAATAATCTTTTATGGATTTATTGCAGTCAAAATACTTATATTTCAATAAGTAATATCCAATATTTCTTAATGCCTCATTTGTGTCTTTTGGTGTGTAGGGCTTTTTGAGTTATTTTCGTATAATTCCAAACAGGAAGCAGCCTCTATCAATTCTTCATGATGTGAGTGGAATCATCAAGCCTGGCAGGTCAGTAGGTGTAGAGAATAATCCTTTTTAATTTTAATTTTTTTTTCAACAAATAACATATAGTTAAATTTCAAAAAATCACCCCCTTAATATCTCCAATTTCAGCTTTGGTCCCTGCCTTTCTTCAATTTTTTTCATATTGAGTTCCAATAATAATCGAAATTCAAGCAAACCTTTTTTGACATGTTTGATAATTCAAAAAAATGTGTCACACTGCAGCTAAAAACAAAATTGAATGCTGCAAAAAAATAAAATTAAAATAATAATAATAAAATTAAATAAAATCACAACTTACTAAGCATCTTAAATTCTTAATCCTTGCTATTGCAGAATGACGTTACTTTTAGGCCCGCCTAGCTCTGGAAAGACAACTCTGCTTCTGGCTTTGGCTGGGAAACTCGATGCAGATCTTAAAGTAAAACTACCAAGTTTGTTAATTCTTGTTCAACATGTGCTGTTTTCATTTTATAAATATATCTTTTTTAATCTATAAATAATCTTAAGTGTAGTACAATGCACATGAAGAAAAAACCAAGTAATTTTTTAAATAATCTTAAGCAAAGTACCATGATGTGACAACAATTTAATGGAAAATGTTTATTCAAAAATATGTAAATAACAGAACTCTGCATTCTTATGTATATATAATCATATTTGCTAATTGTAGGTCTCCGGAAGAGTAACTTACAATGGGCATGAAATGAATGAGTTTGTTCCGCAGAGAACCTCAGCTTATATAAGCCAACATGACCTTCACATTGGAGAATTGACGGTTCGAGAAACACTTGCTTTTTCAGCAACATGTCAAGGAGTTGGTCCGAGCTATGGTAACTTTTTGGAACGGACTGCTGCTTCATACAACAGGTTGTACTAAATCTGCATGGTGCAGAATTTAACAATTATATAGGCTGTGCAGTACACAAAACTCTCGTATTGAGAGGTCTTGGAGGGTTTGATATACTGTCAGTAAAATTTGCGATGTGCAGATTTAGGGCAACAGATTTTTATAAGTTAACTTAAATGGGAGTACATTCCTTATGTTGTGCTTTAAATTTATTAGCTCATTGAAATGGGTAAATTCGATTTGTTTGAATTTTCAGAGATGTTGGTAGAATTATCAAGGAGAGAAAAGGAAGCAAACATTAAGCCAGACCCAGACCTTGATATTTACATGAAAGTTAGTGAATATATCATAATATTAATTTTTCTTGACCTTAGCAAACAATTTTGTCTCTATATATTATGGAAATTCCATTTCTTTAGCATTTGTCTGATATTTGGAAATCTTCTTAGGCAGCATCACTTGAAGGACAGAGAGCAAATGTGGTCACCGACTACGTTATTAAGGTCGTTTCTTCAAATCCGTGTTTGATTTATCTATTTTTGCATTTCGAGTTTTCAGAGGACAAGTCCCAGGAAAAATTAAATAATCCCTACAATTAGATTTTGCAGACAAGAAAAGCAAAATATGGTAACAGAGACAAAATATCAAAACAAAAAGGATAAAGAAATTCTAGTTCAAACGGCAGCATCAAAATAACTTTCATAAAAAAATGTAACTTCTATTTATATCCGAATTTACAGATTTTAGGACTGGATGTTTGTGCTGACACTATGGTTGGAGATGAAATGGTTCGCGGCATATCCGGTGGTCAGAAAAAAAGGCTTACAACAGGTGGGATGAAAACGACTCACACAAAAACTACAATAAAATAAAATTTATATCCTCAAATGAATATCATTTTTCATTATATGTTATTTCAGGAGAAATGCTTGTTGGACCAACAAGGGCGCTCTTCATGGATGAGATATCAACTGGCCTAGACAGTTCTACAACCTTCCAGATAGTGAATTCCATACGCCAAACGATCCACATACTTCGCGGAACCTCAGTTATCTCTCTTCTTCAGCCAGCTCCCGAAACTTATGACTTGTTCGATGATGTGATCCTCCTCTCAGACGGGCAAATTGTGTATCAAGGCCCACGCGAGAACGTCCTTGAGTTCTTCGAGTATATGGGGTTCAAGTGCCCTGCAAGAAAAGGAGCCGCCGACTTTTTACAAGAGGCAAGTTACATATCACATATGTAATAATAATAATAGCAGTAATAAATAAACAAAAGGGAAACTTAGTGCATTAGGCTCTTGCATTCCAAGATTTAAGCTCTTTGAAAAGATCGAATGTACGCAATTTTACTATTACTTACAAAGAAAGTTTTATTTACAGGGTTTGGGGTTTTGTTATGGGTTTCCTATTTTATAAACACAAATTTTGCTACAATCAGGTTTAACAGTTTAAATTTGAAGTTCTTCAAAAAAATCCCTTTTTTGGTAGTTCGCTATGGGAATGATTCAAATTTATTTCACCATAAAAGTGAATTGTAATGGTTATCAGAAAAAACTTCCTAGACAAAAACTTTTAGGAAGAAAAGTCTACATAAAATCTTTGGTTTCGAAAACACTGTAACAAAATTAAGCAAAACATGTTTAAATCTTAACTTATACTGAAAACTAATACAAAAAGTACAATATCAGAAGTGATATGAAACCAATGGTAACTAATCGCATAGGAGTTGCCAAATGTGACTTTATGTTCCTTTTGATGGGAACCACAGGTCACATCGAGGAAAGATCAAGAGCAATACTGGTTGAAAAATGACGAATCTTACAAATTTATCACCGCCCAAGAATTTGCAGAGGCGTTTCAATCATTTCAAACAGGCCGAAAGCTAGGGGACGAGCTCGGTGTTCCGTTCGACAAAGCCAGCAGCCATCCTTCCGCTTTAACAACTCAAAGATATGGCGTCGGCAAAAAGGAACTACTAAGAGCTCTCACGTCAAGAGAATTTCTTCTGATGAAGAGGAACTCTTTCGTCTACATATTCAAAATGATACAAGTCAGTAAATTTCGCAAAATTAAAAACTTCAGAAAAATTTCAGCCCTTCATATTTTTGATACTAACATACTTGGTTCCTATTTCAGCTCATTATCATGGCGTTCATCACAATGACAGTGTTTCTACGTACAGATATGCACAAGGAAACAATAGAAGACGGTATCATTTACATGGGGGCCCTATTCTTTGCTATTCTTACGATAATGTTCAATGGGTTTTCAGAGCTAGCCATGACGATTTTGAAGCTCCCCATCTTTTACAAGCAGAGGGATCTTCTCTTTTTCCCCGCATGGGCCTACTCGTTACCCACATGGATCCTCAAGATCCCGATATCATTGGCAGAAGTTTTCATATGGACATTCACAACTTATTATGTCATCGGCTTTGACCCAAACACGGGGAGGTACGTAATGGAATAGAGCAGCGAATACCTTTTCTTCAGATGATTTTTGGTGTTTGCTGCTTGTGTGAAAGTTATTTGTTCCACATTGGGAGTTTTAGAAGTTAAATATTTTGTATATAATGGGCTCAAATCCTTTCCTAATAGATCCTTGTAGCGGGAAGTATAGGCCTTTAATATGGTATAAGAGCCGAAAGCTGGCATGTTTAATATTTGCTCTGGATGAAAACTGAGAAGTCACCTTATATACGATTTAGGATTAACGTGTGCCGTGATAAGGGTCATTAGATTGCACACCGCTTACAGCCAAATTAGAGAAAAGAGAAAAAGAGAGACTAAAAAGTAGAAGCTGAAAGGAACACAAGTTTTTGTATCTGATTATGATTTTTTGGAGATTATCCTAAAAATACAGAAACCTATTTGAAGTAGTTTTGATCCATTTAAATTTTTGTCAGGAAAATGGAAATAAAGAAAACAATGAAATTTTAAAAAATTTCCCTCTTCATTTGGTTGTGAGAACGAGTACAGAAACTGAAAATTTTTGTAATGTAACCAAACAGACACATACCTATTAATGTTTTCTCTGTCGACTTGATCAGAAGGCCAATTTTTGTTCTACTCAAACTATGAAAACTAAAACTACACTACCAACTTCATATAATAATTATATATGCCTATCTCCTATTGAAAAGAAAAATAAGCTTTCAGTAGCTCATTCAAGCCGCACCCAAAACGAGGTTAAATTCGATTGTCGAAAATAAAAGCTGGCTTCTTTCAAAGTTTTTGAGGAAAAAGGGCTGCATTCATTGAGCAAATAAACTTCTAGCTTTTTTAGTGCAGAAAAATTAGAACTCGGTTTTAAAACTGAGTAACCTAAAATTCCTAATGCACAACTTGTAAGCCTAAAAGCTAAAATACTGGACTAAAGCAAATCGACTTCGATTCTTGAATAATAGAAGTTCTTATTCTCATAACTACTTCAACTACAGGTTATTCAAAACATTCATTCTACTTCTATGCGTTAACCAAATGGCTTCTGGATTGTTTCGGCTTACTGGGGCATTAGGACGGGACATGATCGTATCAAACACAGCTGGTTCGGTAGTATTAATGGTGATTCTCTTGATGGGTGGTTTTCTCTTATCAAGAGGTAAACAAAATCTACTCGAACCTTCGCATTCAATCACGAGCCTTACCTTCGAATCAATTTAGCTGCAATAATCAAGTCCTTCATATTTCAGGGATAATTTTTTGCAAAATTGGCCATTTCTGGGCATCATTCAACTCAAAATAGATTTTCAAGTTTTAAAAAATAAAAATAAGCCTTAGAATGGGTCGATGCCGTTGATCTTGATTCCATTTTTTTTCGCAGATCAAATAAAACCATGGTGGATATGGGGTTATTGGTTATCACCATTGACGTATGCCCAGAATGCTATATCAGTGAATGAATTTCTTGGACACAGTTGGAAAAAGGTAACAATATCATTTAGGCATGAAAAAATAAATAACAGTTAAGAAGTAAGAATATGACATGCATTTGTCGCTATAGGTGCTCCCGAATTCTACAGAATCGCTAGGAGTATCCGTCATCAAATCACGTGGGCTATTTCCCCAAGCATATTGGTATTGGCTCGGAGTGGGGGCTTTAATTGGATACATTCTATTGCTAAATGCCCTTTTCACCGTGGCTCTAGCTTATCTCAACCGTAAGTACCAATCCGTTAAACTAATACTAGATTCTTAGAAGACAATCCCTAAAATGCCTTTATACGGTACAGCATTTGGTAAGCCTCATGCCATTTTATCCGAGGAGACCTTGAATGAAAGGAATGCTTGTAAATCGGAAGTGGTTGAGCCAAAATCAAGTGAGTTACGACTATTAATTTAAACATTACACTTTGGAATTTCCACATTTTCATGTTTTATGTGTAACCAAATATGCAGAAGAGGGGAAAGAAATACTTCAAGAAAGCCGATCATTGAAGTCAATGTCTTCAAGAGTGGAAATGATTAGCAAAGATGATAAGAACAGAAACCGGGGGATGATTCTACCTTTTGAACCCCTTTCAATCACTTTCGACGATATAAAATATGCAGTCGACATGCCACAGGCAATTAGATACCTAGACTCTCCTTGTTCCTATATAACTCTATGATTAAGTATAAATTCATGAATTGAGTATCAAAAAAAAAAGTATAAATTCAGGTACATGAAATTAGTTAATTTTATGAAGGAAATGAAAACTCAAGGCATACCTGAAGACCGGTTAGAACTTTTGAAAGGCGTTACCGGTGCTTTTAGGCCCGGAGTCCTGACGGCTCTGATGGGAGTCAGTGGGGCCGGTAAGACCACTTTGATGGACATACTGGCAGGTAGAAAAACCGGTGGATATATTGAAGGGAGAATTATGATATCAGGGTACCCAAAAAAGCAAGAGACGTTCACTCGCGTGGCAGGGTATTGTGAGCAAACTGATATTCACTCTCCTCATGTCACGGTTTACGAGTCGTTACAGTATTCTGCATGGCTTCGCTTGCCTCCCGATGTTGACTCTGCAACAAAAACGGTATATTTATCACAAAATATATGCAGCGTAAACTCACCTTTTAAGTGCAATGCCTTACATTTTCATCTTTGCATCAAGTTGTGCATATGACCGATATAGTCGCCTAAAGGATCAGATTTAGAAGCATATGATTTTTCACAAAAATAACCAAAAAGACCAACAATAAACAAATAAATACTGAAACTGTTAAAAAGATGCAAGGAGAAAAAAACTAATCCAGACTGTAAATGGTACATTATTGTTCCATAATCCTACAACTTAACTAACTAATGCGATGAACTAAAACTAATCTAAGCTCAATGATTATTTGCACAGATGTTCGTTGATGAGGTTTTCGATCTTGTTGAGTTGACACCATTAAAGGAAGCACTGGTTGGGTTACCAGGTGTTAATGGTCTCTCAACAGAACAAAGAAAGAGGCTAACTGTTGCAGTCGAGCTTGTAGCGAATCCATCAATAATTTTCATGGACGAACCGACCTCGGGGCTGGATGCCAGGGCAGCCGCTATAGTGATGAGAACGGTGAGAAACACGGTAGATACAGGGAGAACTGTAGTGTGCACAATTCATCAGCCAAGCATTGATATTTTCGATGCTTTTGATGAGGTAAGGCAGTAGTTTTCTAAATTAAAGGTTTCTTTGGCTGAGTTTCTTAAAATTTTAGGAACATTTTTCAAAGATGGGTTCTCAATGACTAATATCGCCTAGCTTCTTGAACTTTTCCAGCTTAACAAAGGAAAACCTGAGAGCCCCATTTTCTTGAGTTCTCTAATCGACATATCATGCTTTTAGTTTTTAGGATAGGCTCGTATCCTTTTCCTTGTTTCAATTTGCTTCTATCGTTTTAATACTATTTTAATTTGCCTCCAATTATTCAATTTACCACGTATACTTTTAGTCTCTTTCTAATATATTTAAATTTTTTTTTGTCCCATTTTAACTTATTCCTATCATTAATAAATTTAACTTTAATTATAGATATCATATTGAGATAATAGTCCGTCGTTTCTTAAAAAAATTGATATGTAAGTGGATTAGAGACAATTGATCTATTTAATGCGTATTTTTAACTTATCATTAAGAATTAATTATATAGGTAAATTGACTAAGTAATAAATTTAAAAGATAGTTAAAGGAATATATGACATGTAAATGATCTATTTTTCCATCAAAACACTTTCAAGAAATTAAATCTGTTATCTCAATAACTTGTTATATTATGATAGGAAAATTTTATAATTATAGGGATAAATTGAAATGTAAAAAAAAAGGGTAAATTGGAAAGTAACTAAAATTATAAGGATGATATGAAAAGATAAGAGGCAAATTGAAACGAAAATAAATTATATGGGGCAATTTTAAAAAAATAAAATTTTATGGGGCATATTGAAATGAGCTTGGATAAGGGGCAAAATAAACTTTACCATAGTTTTAAAATTTTCAAGGTTCTCTGAGGCCAAAAATTTCGAGAAACACTGAAAAGGTTAAAGCTCTGTCAGGTTGAGTTTTCATTAAATTTTTCATAAAAAATCGTTTTCAGTAATCTTTTCAATGATGGGAATCTTTTCAAATGACTTTTCCTTGAGTCCTCCAATTTTAAAAGTAATCTCAAAACCCGTTTTCCTGATTTCTCCGATTCGGCATTGTCGTGATCTTAGTTATTCGAAAGTAGAAACGTAGAAAACCTAACTTAACAGATATTCTGCAACCAAACACTAGAAAAAGAATTATAAAGAAAACGGAAAATTCAACCGAAAAAAGATCGGATTACTGTAAGACAATGCAACTCATTATTGAATTCTTTGAAGTTTGAACTAATGGAGAATTTTTGTTCGCTAATCGCAGTTGTTTCTTCTAAAACGAGGAGGTGAAGAAATATATGTCGGTCCATTGGGCCACCATGCTTGCCATCTGATCAAGTATTTTGAAGTAAGACTTATATACACAGATAAATCAAATTATATCGAAGTTTGATCTATAATACAATAAATGAAAAGTAAATGTGTAAATAAATATTCACAGGATATCAATGGGGTTAGTAAAATTAAAGATGGTTATAATCCTGCGACCTGGATGTTGGAGGTTACTACAGCCGCACAGGAAACAACTCTAGGGGTTAACTTTGCTGATATCTACAAAAGCTCAGACCTATATAGGTATCTCCAACTCATATAGTTTCTATAATTTAGATTCAGCAACTAAACTCAAAATGGTCTAAATGTAATATGTCTATGATGGAATTATCGCAGGAGAAATAAGGAACTGATCAAGGAACTAAGTACACCGCTACCGGACTCAAAAGACCTATACTTTCCCACTCAATATTCACAATCTTTCTTCACACAATGTATGGCATGTCTATGGAAACAAAACCTGTCATACTGGCGAAACCCACCCTACACGGCAGTGAGATTCTTGTTTACAACTTTCACATCATTGTTATTCGGAACAATCTTTTGGGACCTTGGTCATAGAAGGTACACTCATCCAATACCCCTTGCAATAGTTTATCTAGCTTTTGTGTAGCTTCCAATAATGTTACATGCTGCAGCTTCCAATATGAATTTGACATTTTTTTTTAACTGCAGGGGATTAAAGCAAGATATCTTTAACGCAATGGGTGCCATGTATGCCACTGTTCTCTTTCTCGGAGTTCAAAATGCATCATCTGTTCAGCCGGTTGTTGCCATAGAGAGAACGGTCTTTTACAGGGAAAGAGCTGCAGGAATGTATTCAGCAATGCCATATGCTTTCGGGCAGGTACCAAATAATATCTGTATATGAAATTTAGCACAAGAAACAGAAATTACCAAGAAAATGGCCGTATTGATTTTCTGCTACTTTAATCTTTAACCCGGCTTGTGTACAAGTCCTATCGTTGGTCTAAACTTTCCAAATGCCATTTTCACCCCTAACTTCTTTGATTGATCCCGTGTCCTACTCTTGCTAAGAATTGAAGGTAATAAAATGGTGATCCAATTTTTCAGGTTGTGATTGAGCTCCCTTACGTTTTGGTTCAAACCCTTATATACAGTATCATAGTTTACGCGATGATTGGATTTGAGTGGACATTCGCCAAGTACTTTTGGTTCATGTTCTTCATGTACTTCACCTTGCTATACTTCACACTCTATGGGATGATGACAGTCGCAGTAACTCCTAACCATACCGTTGCCTCAATAGTATCTTCGGCCTTCTATGGGATTTGGAACCTTTTTCCTGGATTCGTCATTCCAAAAACGGTAAGCTACACATTACTCCAAAATAAAATAAAATTACGCATTAAACAAAGTATATGAGATTATTTTTATTATTTTTTTATTTGTTGGGTCTCGATGTCAACAGAGGATACCCGTATGGTGGAAATGGTATTACTACATCTGCCCGATAAGTTGGACTTTATATGGATTGATTGGCTCACAGTACGCAGATGATCAGCACAAGCTCGACACAGGCGAAACTGTTGAAACTTTTGTGAGGAATTATTTTGGATTTGAATACGGCTCTTTGGATTATGTCGCAGTAATTATTGTAGGATTTGTTGTGTTGTTCGGATTCATCTTTGCCTTTTCAATAAAGGCATTCAACTTCCAGAGAAGATAAAGTCATCATTTACAAGAAAGCACTTATTGATCTTTACGACTTCAGTTACTCTTAGGCAAAGTTAGGTGCTGATTTTAGATCTTATCATTTTCTAATCTTTTGCATTTCCTTTTTATTGAAGTCAATGAGTCGATTTATATTTTAAATTATTTATAGAATTTTCCATTGTACAAGGAGAGAGTACATGTATCGTACCGAATATGAAAGGCAACATGCCGATTGTTTCCGCGGGGTAATTATTTGGGGCAGTGTTCATAAAGTTGACTTGTTTCTAGGATGACCAACAACAATTTCGAAGGCACTGACTGATTTATATGTCTAATTTTTCTGAAGAACCGTCGGATATAACAAAAGAAGAAACTGAAACTGCAAATTTGAAAGCAACTAATCAGTATATTGGTGTCTGATTTTCTCTTTCTTTTTTTTCCTGAGTTCTGAAAATTGAAAATACTTGAAGCCTTGAATACGAAGTGTCAAATGAAAAACAGAATCCCAGTACACAACCATTGGCTCACCTACTGTCTCTCAAAGAAACCTTAAACAGATAGCTATTTCCGATCGCAAGATTTCAACAGAATCCCAATTTCTGGATTCCATCACAATTTACTACAGGCTAAAATCAAGTATGTATTCCTTTCCAAGACCCAATTCATTGCCCTTAGCTTCCTTGTACAATCCAAAACCCTCGGCAGCTTAGCCTCCTTATACAAACCGATACTTCCTTTTAAATTTAATATTGTAAAATAAGAAACTGAATTTTGTTGATATTGAAACTTCGCGAAGAGCTAATCATAGTCTTTTCTCCGTCGAGACAATTGTGTTAGTAATATTATAAACAAAGAGAAGGGTTAAGTAGTTATTAAGTGATGTTTAGAGCAGTCCGTGACTTTCTTTATGTATATATATATATATATATATGAGAGGTTTTATTCTATTCTTTAATCATCGAAGTATACAAATATTATTTTTACCATAACATAGTATCTTGATACCTATTAATTAAGGTCAAACCCTAATTTTTTCTTTTCCCCCTACCTTTGCCGCCGCCCATGGCTGACCCATCGGATCCCACCGCCGCTGCTGCTGCGGCAGCTCCTGCTGTCGGTGCACCCCCGACCATCCCTCTGACCCCCAACGCCACAACCCTCCAAGCCCTTGCCACGACTGACGTGGCCTCCTTGGCTATGAACTCGGCCTCTTCCTCCAATCCCGCGGTTATAAAACTCCACCATGTTGTGACCTTAAAACTCGCCTTTGAGAATCATCTTCTACGAAAGACTCAACTTGTCCCCTTATCTCTGTAGGCAATTTTTATACAGTATTATCGATGGTACCAATCCCTGTC
>MKEJ01043713.1:0-11153 GCA_001753735.1 Embelia ribes | reverse complement strand
GCAGTCATAGGAGAAAGAACTTAAGTATACGGAATTATAGAAAGGATATGCGTAATTATTGTAATTGGAACCTCAACAACAACAAAAGTTAAATATAGATAGACCAAGAGCTAAAAATTGAAATTAAAAAGACCAAGAATTGAAAATTGAAACTTTCTTGTTCAGTGATTTCAACAAAAGTGTTCACAATCCTTTCCCAATGTAACCTACCTATACAAGCTAAATTGCAAATCCAAACAATTAATTGACCATACTCGAAAAACAAAACAAGAAAAAAACGAATATTTCATCAAAATTAGTTGTCTAATAAACCTCATCAACATGCTCGTTACTATGGCCGCCGAAGCCCCTTGCGAACTACAAACCCAAAACAAAAAACTTAAGAAATTAAGATCCTAATCACAACTAATTAAAGATCAACCTCGTCAATAACCGTCTCCCCATTGACAAACCTAATCCTCAACTAAGTCCTCTCCCTACTCTCTCCCTCTCTTCTTCTATCTTCAAGTTCTTCTTCGATTCTTTCTAAATGGGCTTTCGATACCGGTAAACCGCTCACGATCCCGTAAAACGTGTACGACCCGGTAAAACCGCAACCACTTCTTTGCACAACCCGAGTGAAACCTATGCTTACACGTCATCTCTTTCACCTCTCCCCCAACTTCAAACTCCTCCAAACATACAGCACATATTGAAAATAAACTTTAATTTGGTAAAACAAATTATTTTGGGCCTAACTATTTATTCTGTTGTTATGATGTTTTGACTTAAAAATGAAATGGGTTAAAAAAGTAAGAAAACATGTAAGGCCAGATTTCCAGAATTAGATATTCAGATGGAGAATTTTAGAAAGTTTCTAAATTAAAGATTATTTTAGAGAAACTCTAGAAAATATTTAGCAAAATAAATATCTAGATATTTTTAGTAGAGCATTCTATAAGATTAATATGTACCATCTACTTAATCTTCGTCCTTGCCTACTTAAATAAACTTATCCTAAATAGCTATTCCCCATTAAAAATTTCCAACATCACATTCTAAACCATCTTACCGGTGGCAAAGCCCTGATGCCGCCTCTAATACCGCCTTGTTCATAGGAGTGTCGGGACTTATCCGATTAAAAAGTAGGGAGCTGGAAAGCGGGTCGAGTATCAAGAATTCAGAGGCGGAGGTGGAGGTGGTGGTAGTGTCGGGAGTAACGACGGCAATGGCGATGATTACGAGGGGCTCAAATGAGAACATTGTAGCAGATTGATTAAATTGAAATTGAATAATGTTTCCGAAAATAAAAATTAAATAGAATTATTAGGTGGAGAAAATTGTGAATTAGAATAATTTTGTATTGTTTCTAACTATTGAAATAATTGTGTATTAGTTTACATATTTAAAGGAAACAAGTTCCACCTATGCAGAGTCGAATTAGAAAAATATATCCATCCATGTGGAGTTCCAATTAAAAGGAGAATTAATCAAAAGTTATTCTCTCGAACGGTGGGATCTAATAAATTACATTTTACCTTTATGAGGATTTTTGAATATAAATTTAATTTTAGTACACCAATGGTGTGATATCTCAACCAAAATTGGAAATGGATGTGCGCATTTGCAGTGATTGCAATGTAGAGATGGACACAACTTTTATCCAAAACCAATTGTATATAAAATTTCTATACCGACGGTAGATAAAAATTAAACTCTTTAAATATTTTATAATACGATTAAGGCATTTGAAATTACATTTTCCCCAAATTATAATAAATATTAACTTCTACGCGGAAAAATCATATTATCTCTCATTTTTTAATTTAATTTATCTTAAAATTAATCATTGAGAAACTTATTGAAAAACTAACATTATATTTTAAGAAAAATTTATATATTCGTACATATATTTTATAATTTATTTCTTAAGAAATTAAAAATGGTATAGAATGCATGCTTGTTAAGGAATAGTTTTGGTAATTTTACGTATCATTTATGATATTTAAGCTTACTTTTCAGTTTTCCGTATAAAATTCATAGGTATATTGTAATTTCATATAAATCTTAAGAGTTATTTGGAGTTTTTCTTTAATGGTGGGAAATCGTAATTTATTTATTGTCTTTATTTTTTTTAGGTGAATTATATCGTTTTTGCTCATAATTTCAATTGAAGCACTAACAAATCCATAATTTAGCAATTGAAAGGATTTGGTTCCAAAATGTCAAGTAGGCGATAGATTGGTTTCTTTTATAGTAGTATTTTATTAATCTTAAAATAGCTATCGTATTATAGAAGGAAATAATTTGACATGCTTGATTATTGCAAAAATCATCCCGAAAAAAGAAAAATTGCATATCGATATATATGATTTGTATCATTTAATAAAGACGTGGTTTAGCTCCAAAATTTTCAACCATTTGTAGTTAACAGAAAGTAGAAAGGAGTCGGTTGTATAAATAGGAACAAACCAAGTTATTTTCAAAGTTTGGCAACTTTGGTGCATTAGGTAGTCAAATTTTGAATAATCCATTTTCTTTGACTCAAAAGAAAAAACATTTCCCACATGGGATTTGCAATTGTGCCAACAAATCTCCCCCTCAAACCCATGTGTATACGAGCAAGTGAAACTTCTCTTTTCCGCATTCCCTTAGCCTTATCAAATATTAGTACGCCAATCAAGTCCAATCAGTGCTTGAACTTGGATGTGGGAACTGCTTAGTTAATATATCTATTGGATTTTCTGTTCTATTGATCTTTTGAACTTTTATCTTCATTTGAGTCACAATATCTCAGATAAAATGATATCTAACATCAATATGTTTGGTCCACTCATGATACATTAGTTTTTTGGTCAAATTTATGGCACTCTGACTATCACAATGAACAATTATGTGATCCTGTTGTATACCCAACTCGCCGAGTAGCCCTTGCAACCAAATAGCTTTCTTCACTGCCTCAATTATTGCCATATACTCTGCTTCCCTAGTTTTTAAAGCAACTGTATACTGTAATGTTGCTTTCCAACTAATTGCAGAGCCCGAAAGAGTGAAAACGTAACCTATTAAAGATCTCCTCTTATCAAGGCCAGTAGCAAAATCCAAATCGACATATCCAGTAGTAGTGCGATGACCAATACTACCTCGATTAAAGACCAAGCCAATATACATGGTTCCCCTCAAGTATCTAAATATCCATTTCTTAGCTTGCCAATGAATTTTACCTGGACTACCCATGCATTTGCTCACAACACTACTGCTTGTGAAATATTTGGCCGAGTACATGCCATTGCGTATATAAGGCTTCCAACTGCACTCGCATACGGAATTTCGGACATCTCTTCTGCTTCCTTCTCAACTTGTGGTGACAGGTCGGCTGAAAGTTTAAAATGAGTAGCTAATGAGGTACTTACGGATTTAGAATTTTGGATCCCAAAACGGTCAAGAACTTTCTCAATGTTTTTCTTTTGTGATAAGTACAACTTGCCCGTTCTTCTATCTCTGTGAATTTCCATCCCCAAAATTTTCTTCGCTGCTCCCAAATCTTTCATTTCAAATTCACCACTAAGCCGAGCCTTCAACTTATCAATCTCGGCTATTCTTTGCAGCAATGAGCATGTCGTCAATGTACAAAAGTAGGTACACAAGAGAAACATCTTTGAGCTTTCAAAAGTAGACACAACCATCATATTTGCTCCTTGAGTAGCCATGTCCAATCATAAATGTGTCAAACCTCTTATGCCACTGCCTCGGTAATTGTTTTAAGACCTATAATGACTTCTTCAATAGGCAAACTTGGTATTCTTTTCCTGGAACAATGAATCCTTCTGGTTGATACATATAAATTTGTTCTTCAAGTTCGTCATGGAGGAATGTTGTTTTGACTTCCATTTGCTCAAGCTTCAAGTCAAAAGCAACAACCATAGTAAGAAGAACACGAATAGAGCTATGTTTTACGACCGGAGAAAATACTTCATTATAGTCGACACCTCCCTTCTGGCTATAGCCCTTAGCAACCAAGTGTGCCTTATATCTTACATCTTCCCCACCAGATGTTCCTTCTTTTCTTTTGAAGACCCATTTGCAACCAACAATCTTTTGCCCCTTAGGTGGTTTAACAAGATTTCAAGTCTGATTCTTGTGGAGAGGCTCATTCTTTTCATTCATTGTCACAACCCATTGTGTTGATTCCTTACTTACGATAGCTTCTTGGTAATTCACAGGTTCTTCGAATTCAATTGTTTCGGCCGTAGTCAATGCATAAGAAACAAAATCAGCATGACTGTATCTTATGGGTGTTTTAATCACCCTCATTGATCTGCCGCTAGCTATACTGTATTATTGTACTTGCGGTGCACTTTCAACTTTCATATTTTGCACCTCTTCTTCAATGGGTTGATCAAAAGTGACACCAAATGGTCCACTTTCAAGCTCTACCTTCTTCCTAAAATCAAAGTCTTGTCGTTGATCAACAACCTTCTTTTTTGGATGCAACATGACCGATTAATCAAAAGTAACATCTTTGCTGATAAGGAATTTCGGTGATTTAGGATCTGGCTACCATAGCCTGTATCCCTTTACCCCATAAAGATATCCCTAGAAAATACACTTTTTAGCTCGAGGCTATAACTTGCCTTCGTTAACATGTGCATAAACTGGATAGCCAAAAATCCTCATATTCGAATAATCAGCAGGGGTACCTGACCACACATTCTCAGAAGTTTTACACTCAGTAGCTATTGATGGAGATCGATTAACCAAGTAGCAAGCAATGGAAACTGCTTCAGCCCAAAACTCTTTTCCTATTAGAGAGCATGCAACGAGCTCTTTTCAAAAGCGTTTTGTTCATCCGTTCTGCCGCACCATTCTGATGGGGAGTCTTCCGGACTGTGTGATGTCTCACAATCCCTTTATTTGCACATAACTCATCAAAGTCTCATGAATAGAACTCAAGGCCATTATCCGTCAGAAGACCTTGATCTTTTTCTCTATTTGTTTCTCAATTACGGCCTTTCATTGTTTGAATTTGAGAAATGCTTCATCCTTCTGCTTGATCCAAACTTTTCTTGAATAATCATCAATAAGGGTCAAGAAGTATCTCAAACCACCTTTAGATGTAACACGAGATGGGCCCCAAAGATCAGAATGGATATAATCCACCGTTCCTCTAGTTTGGTGGATAGCTTTGCTGAACTTGACCCTGCATTGCTTCCCGAATACACAATGTTTACAAAAGTCCAACTTGCCAATTTTCTGACCACACAACAAACCTTGCTTGCTTATTACCGTCATCCCCCTCTCGCTCATATGCCTGAGATGCATATGCCAAAGATGAGTAGAATCACGATCTAGATTAACTGATGATGAAACTGTTGCAGTACCAAGAGCTGTACTGCCCTGTAGCACATAGAGGTTCCTCACCATCTTGCCTTTCATGACCACCAAAGCACCCTTCAAAACTCACATGACTCCCCATTCAGCTGTATACCTACAACCATTTGAATCGAGAGAACCAAGAGAGATAAGATTCTTCTTCAATTCTGGAACATGTCGAACATCCGTCAGAGTTCTGACAATACCTTCATGCATCTTAATTCTAATTGTTCCCATACCAACAGTTTTGCAGGGAGCATCATTTCCCATTAAAACTGTACCACTATTTACCGACTGATATGTCGTAAACCAATTTCGATTAGGGCACATGTGGAAGGAACAACCCGAATCAAGAATCTACTAGTCATCCAAGGATTGACGAACATAAGTTATGGTAAGAATATTTCCATCACTGTCAGAATTATATGTAGCTATGCCAACAATAGAGTTATTTTCCTTTCTTGTCAGCTTTGAACAATTTTGCTTGAAGTGACCCTTCTTCTTATAGTAGTGACATTTGAATTTTCCGTCTTAGACTTTGACTGGAATTTAGATCGGTCTCTACTACTTGAACCGTTCTCAAAAGTCCATTCTCTAATCGTCAGACCTTCTGCCTGATCGTCGCCTTTGGAGATGGACACCTTTGCTCTGAATTCCTCTGAAAACAAAGAGTTTTTTACATCCTCTAAGGAAATAGTATCCTTTCAATAAAGCATTGTCACAACAAAATGCTTGTAGGATGGTGGTAATGAACATAACATGATAAG
The DNA here is from genome assembly GCA_001753735.1 of Embelia ribes. Lineage (NCBI taxonomy): Eukaryota > Viridiplantae > Streptophyta > Magnoliopsida > Ericales > Primulaceae > Embelia > Embelia ribes. The sequence continues at coordinate 5,034 of MKEJ01043713.1, read as the reverse complement.
AGCTTGGTCTTCATCATTAATCTTCACATCCATATTTTTCATATCCATGAAAATAGTATTGAACTCATTTAGGTGGCTTTTGATTGGTATACCTTCCTTTATACGTAAGGCATAGTGTCGTTGTTTTAGGTACAACCTATTAGTGAGAGATTTGAGTCATAGGCTCGTTGCCATTGCTTCTTCGCAAACTTCTCGTAAAACTTCATTGCTTGAGCACAAGAGAATAACACTTAGTGCTTTACTGTCGAGTCCTAAAAAATCTTCTTATGTCATTGTTGCGGCCTTCTTTGATTTTACATCTAAGGCTTTGGTTAAACCTTGATGGGCTAACAAAGCGTGCATTTTCAAACGCTATAGACTGAAACTATTCTTGCCATCAAATTTCTCCACTTAAAATTTAGCTGCCATTATAAAATCTTAGACATAAACCTTGCTTTGATACCAGTTTGTTGTGACAAAATCTACAGTTGAGATTTGAATATGGTAATAAAGTAGAAGAAACAATGCAAATATGGTAACACACAAAAGAAAACGATTTTAAGTAGTTCAGCCCAAAGCCTAGTCCACTGCGAAACGTTTGAGAATATTTTACTAATATAAAGAGAGATTATATAATGTGGGAAATGCTCAATAATTCTTTGTACAAAATTATGTACAAAATAATTTAACCTTACAACTCTCAATATATATTTTCTTATTTTGTTGTGACAAAATTTGCAGTTGAAATTTTAATATAGTAATAAAGTAGAAGAAACAATGCAAATACGGCAACACAGAAGAGAAAACGATTTTTAAGTGGTTTAGCCCAAAACCTAGTCCACTGCGAAACACCCGAGAATATTTCACTAATATAAAGATAGATTATATAATGTGAGAAATACTCAATAATTCTTTGTATAAAATTATGTGCAAAAAAATTTAACATAACAATTTTCAATATATATTTTCTCACACCACTCATACACTCAAACACTAGATTCTATCACTAGTATGTAATTTTGGGGATGCACTTCTTGGAGAGAACTAAAGCCTATTTATAGACATTTTCAAGCCAATGTAAACAAGCCAAGTTATTTTCAAACTTGGCTTAGGTAGCCAAACTTTGAATAACCCATTTTCATCGACTCAAAAGAAAAAATATTTCCTACATGAGATTTGCAATTGTGCCAACAGAAAATAACTTAACTGCTATATATAACTATCGAACTTGGTCCCCTATCAGCAAATTCTGGATCCACCATTAACTCATAATCATTGGAGGAAAATTTTGAAATTTTTTGGAGAATTTCGGTTTTCTGGCCTTCAAAATTCATGAAAAAGGGGCTACACGAGGGCTGAGTAGTGGGCCTCGTTATAAAATTTTGAATTTTATATCAAAATTCGAGAGCGAATTCGAAGGGTTTCATTTTATTAAATATTATTTCACATTGACTTATAATTATCTTAAATTTTTGTATATGATTATATAGAAATCCTCCCATTGCAAGCAAATTTTCAAGAACGTGAGTTCTATCAAAATGATCGTTACAATTATAAATTTAACATATTTGGTCCGCGTAGGAACTCGAGGATTATTTCAATTGCAGTATTCTTTTTGTATATATGGGTTATATCAATCCTTCTACAAGTTAAACTAAGACATACGCACTGCGAAATTTTTTTAAAAATCCGTTTCTGAAATTCTTTTGCTAAACACGGTTTCCATTATGTGGTAAAATAAAATTGTATTCAAACTTATTCTTCCTAGTAGCTTCAATTGCATATATTTTCCGTGCGACTGTGACCAAAGTATATGATTTTGACTAATAATTTCAAAGAAAAACATGACTTGTACATTAAGTTGTTAAAAGTTTTTTTTTTCTTTGCAATTAGTTTACTATTGAAAATTTGAAAGGTCTATTACGGCTTCGCGATGCCCAAGGCCCTAAAAGTGTTCAAACCCGGGCTCGATGTTGAGGTCTTCCAGCTAGGATTCTCGGATTTTGTCCATGCAGTTATGTCCGTAATGGTGTTTATGGTGATTGCACTTTCAGATCGTAGAGCGACAAATTGCTTGTTCCTGGGGCACAAGAACGAGATGGAGGAGGTGATAGAAGGTTTTCCGATAATGGTGGGTGTCGCATGTAGCGGATTTTTTCTCGTGTTTCCTAATACTAGGTATGGCGTTGGGTGCATGGCTACCTAGGTGACTAATTTAAAGTTTAGGGTTACATTTATTACCGAGTTGTAATTATATTAATGCTCCTAGCTTATGAATTCGGTAGCGACACGTACGTACTTAAAAAGAAATTACATAGAATATAGAATATTGAATTACATAGAAACTACTTGAAAAGAAATTCGCATGTAAACATCTACAAATGAATTGACGGGCTATATAGCACAAATATGGTTAGAAAATGGAAGCTGCTTTTACTATTACTTAATTATTTGACAAGAGAAAAATCACTTGCTCCTATTTGGTATTGCACTTATTAAAATTGTGATGACAAATCTTGATTCAAATTGCTAATGGTATTATTTATTAAGTTAATTTTAATATACCGATAATTGACAAATTTTCATAAACTAATGGGCTTTGGATGAATGATATATGTGTAATTGTATTGGTTCCTACGGGTTAAAGTGGATGTATGTCCTTTATACAAAGTCGATAATATATAAATTCTTTACACGGAAGTTAAATAGAAATTAAACTTATAATTTGTAAGCTCGTGCTATAGTGCTTTGCACTTGAAAATATTTTGGAGATTATCTTTAATAAAGTGTAGTACCAACAGTTCCCAACAAAGTTTCCTAAATATATAATATCGTTCACACCAGTTTTTTTAAAGGAATTTTTTTCTCATTTAATTTTTAAATAAGAAATTGAGAAGAATTTTTTTTTTATCAGTATTTTTATTTTCAGAAAGATTTCTATAAATACTAAAATGAATTTCTCAATTGAGAGGTTACTATTCACAATTTCTCTATTAATTAAAAATAATAATTTTTTTGCACTAAAATAAAACAAATACCCCAATGCATTGGAAAAATACTTTTTTTAAATTTATTATATTTTAGAAATAATTTTTGTATAAAAATAATTTTTAAAAAGTTTGGTGTGATCCGTTTCTATTTTGTATAAAAAATAAATTTCTAAAAAATAAAATTTAAAAAATAAAACGAGAAACGCTAGTGTGCAAGCTCTAATGTTGGAGTCACATTATAAATAAATGTTTTATGGATATTATCATATTTATTAGCTATTCTGAATGTTTCATATTCATACAGAAACTTTACCATGGGTCAACATTGATATTTTTGCTACTTACTCAATACATAATTTTGTTATAAAAATTTGAAACAACGCAAACATTGATCGCATATATTATAAACTCTATCATAGTAATACGGAAATTCAACAGTCTCTAGATCAAGCTACAAGAGATTTATATCTTATAAATTTCTAAATTTGATTGAATCATTAAAGTTTATTTTCGTAAACTGATCCAGATGCTTAGCCGCTAAGTCTTAGTTTGGAATGCCACTAATTTTTAAAATTCGCTTCTCATAATTATTTATAAAAATTTATCCTAAATATGGTATAATCCTAATATTTAGTAAATAAATTATAATTTTTTTTATAAGTAATATAACATTCAGTAAAATATTATTTTTTATTATAAGAAATAAAAATATATTTGTATGGATAAATTTTGTATACTCGAACTCCCTCGGTACCGATCTCAAATTTGTTTATTACTACATGAGTAAAAGTTCGATTACAAGTGTCAAGAAGAAAAAGTGGAAATAGAACAACATTTATCGACAAAAAATAATTCTTTTTCCTATTTTTAGATATACAAAAGTAATTGTTCACTTCTGTGATTGGCGTAGTAAAAATTGATATATTATCATATTTATTTCTCATAATTACTAAAATTAAATAACTTCGACAACAACATTTATCGATAAATAATCATTCTTTTTCCTATTTTTAGATATACAAAAGTAATTATTCACTTCTGTGTTTGGCGTAGTAAAAATTAATATATTGTCATATTTTTTCCTCGTAATTACTAAAATTAAATAACTTTTTCAAAGTTAAACAAGACTATTATACGTGGACAGATAGAGTAATAATGAACAATATCATACCATCCCAAAATCTAAAATTATTGTAGTGGTGATATTTGTTAGCTATTTATTATTAAAATTCATACACTTTCAATTGAAAATATCAGTGGTAAGAAGGAGAATAGCGTAATTCATTATACCATTTAAGTATCTATGTAGTATATATTTTAATACTATCTTCATTTGTTGGTGGGTCAAATCCAATAGTCTAGCAAAAATAGATAAATGGGTGGAGTCAAATAAAAAATAATTATTAAACAAGCCCAATTTGTCACTAATACCATATTAAATAGTGGTGATCCCAATGGGAGTAGGGCGTTGCAGCCCCCTAATTCTGGAAATTTTCGCGTAATATTTATGTGCATGTCGAAATTTTTTTACACCCCTCTAGCCTGGGCCTTACCAAAACAAAAAAAATTATATGGAACAATAAGATTTGACTTTCTACCCATAAATTATGGACCCGTCAATGATATCAATGGCCCTATATTTCCTAGTAATAGACGCAAAGGTAATAAAAAAACAATCTTAATATAAGCAATTTATTATATTATTTAATTTTCGACGTGGGATATACTTTAACATTTATCATCGTCGATAAATACATATATAGAGAGAGAGGGGACGGGAAGGGCCGGCCAGCCTGACCCCACCGACCCTGCCCCCACGGACCGCCTCACCATGACTCCAACAACACCGGACAAGGTAGGAAGGGTGGACCACAATAATGGTTCCCAAGTTTGAAGTGAAATTCATTTACATCCCTATAGTTTCAATTGAAGTAGCTGTAGCCCCTATATGTTTATCAAAAGTCCCCAAACTTTGGAAAACAAAAGTGACAGGTTTTGTCCCTCTCATAGTTACCGAAAACTCGATTTGATGTTGGAAATTCATTTTTTTTTTTTTTTTTCTAAA
>MKEJ01043706.1:0-16908 GCA_001753735.1 Embelia ribes | reverse complement strand
TTTGAATAAAAGAACGTTTTTTTTGCCAAAAGTTTGGCGGTTATACTATTAAGGCATTCCCACTTTTGGGATGGTCTATTTTGCCCTTAAACAACTTAAGTAATTACGGTTAAATTATACACAATAAAAAAGTCTAGGGTAAAATTGGATAATTACTCAAGCTCACTAGCTTCCCACTCCCCATTTTCCCTCACTCCTCATGCCACACGACCACTATCTTCGTTCAACCTCCATAAAGTATGTATTCGCTTAAATTTTTCTTCCCATAAATTAATAAATGTGCTTTGAATTTCTTCATTTTGTGAGATTGTCCATTATATTTGATTTTGTTATAATAGATATTATAGGTTTCACTTTTATAAGTTGTTTGTGTTTGTATTGTATTTTAAGGTACAAGTTTATGTTTCAATTTAATTGATTTTTGCCCTTTTTTTTTTCCTCAAAGAAAAACACATTTCCACAATCTCTGTTAATCCTTTAGATGACATTATGCGGAATCGCTAGTAATAAAAATGCAATGACCATCTTCATTATTTTATTATTATTATTGTCGTAAAATCATTTTGTACATTTCAAAACTATGGATATGTAGTAAACAAGTGTTATAGTTTTATGTCATAATTAACAAATACTCAATGCTTAATTTATGTAGTCCATATTTATTTGATTATATGTAATGTTATATTTTAATAAAAATAGTACTATTGATACAACTATATCAGTGACTTTTTTCTATTTTAAATTTCCAATCCATGTTTAATTAAAGTGACATTTTTTTTAAAGGTAATTAAAGTGACATGTATGTTGCTATTATTACAAACATAAAACCATATTAATGTGCTTTTACAATTCTCATCATTCGATAATAATTTATACTCTTTCAATTCATTTTAATATAAATAGTATATATAATATATAATATAATTTATAAAAATATATTGGTAAATTTCTTCTAATTTAAATTTCCTATTCATGTGTAATTAAAGTAAACAAGTGTGTTGTTGTTGCAAACATATCTCATAATTCAATCACAACTTAAATCTTTTCAATTCATTTTTATCTATTTATTATATATTTTATTAAAAATGAACACGAGTCACAATTCTAAGGCGCCACTTGGCGTAAAAACCATGCAGAGGCTCTGCTTTTAATTTATTGTATATAATAAGCTACTTAAAAATATAATCATAATGAATTATGAAAAAAAAAAAAAAAATTATGTCTAATATGCACCTTATGTAGTTGAAATACAGTTGTCATAGTGTCAATCCCAAATTCTAATCACTTTTTTATGAATTTGTAGCAGTCTAATCTCCATGATTAATATTTATATCCCTGTGCACGCTCATATATAGGCCACATATATATGCCATATATATAGGCCACCAGGGGCGGACACAGAATTTTTATCAAGGAGGGGTAAAATTCATGTGTTGTGGAGAATCAAACCCCTGGATTATTATTATTATTTTTTATGTATATATAGTTAATTTTATTCATTATTTATTTTATGTATATATAGAAATTGCCTAGATAATCAATTTGAGAATACTTGATTATGATTAATTATGATTAGCCCAAAGAAAGTTCGATTATGTTTAGTTGTTTATTTTTCAATACATAATTAATCTAACTATTGAGTTTCAATTTTGTAGATTTAGAATTATAATTTATAAAGTGTAACATCATTATATCAAATGATTTTCATCCTTAACGCAGTAAATCTTTGAACGGCATAGCAAGACGATCCGTAATTTGATAAAATTGACTTTTGATAAACTTAATAAAATCTTAGCGATGAAATAGGCCAAAAATAAAATTTTGCATTAAATTGATGAAGGATTAAGCTTTAAAGGTATTTTTGACAATTTATCCTAAAGCAAAAGAGACCTACTCAATGATACTCTGACATTTTCACTAATTAGTTTATTATAAAAATTTGTCTCCCTTGCCAAAGTGTAGATACCCCAGCATAGGCTACCTATCTTTATTTGAAAAATATTTTGGATGTCAAAATAAAAATTTAATATTAAATTATAATATTTTGTTAGTGGAGTAAGATATTTAATGTATTAATGACCTTCAATTTAACAAATTACTTATTTATTTTGTCTCTAAAGTTTAATAGGTGAAAAGGTAATGTAACTTTTTTACTCATGAAGGGGTATTTTTGAAATAGAAAAATGAGGAAACCTTTCATGGGTTTTACATTTTTAGAGTAGAATTATATATATCCCTACTCTAAAAGTAAATTGTCCCAAGTTATTTCCTCTATTTTTACTTTTAAAATTACCCCTTTCTAACTACACCTTTATAACAATGCAAATTCTCCATTGATACCTACACTCTTAAATTAGGTTATTTAATGTAGATTCTCCATTAGCTATATTATTCTCTCGTATATTAAGATGTAACTAGAATATGATAAGTTATAAAACTGTTGGGTAACATTTTATTCATAAACGTGCATTAACAAACGTGAAATAAAAAATTAATTTGTAACTCTTTATCTTTCTTTATATTTTATAACCCTCACATCTCACATCCTCATGATACCAGTTCATTTTTTGCTATTCCCCGTTTTATGATCAATTTTTTTCTTATAAAGGTAACTTAATCATTGACATAATAGGTTAGGTTATGCCGAGTGTTGTATGTAATAAACTTTGGAAGCCCGAGAATCAAGGTTTGCTAGGTTTTGACGAGTAATGTATGTGATAAGCCTTGGGCCTGAGGACCAAGGTTTGTTGGGTCATGAAGGATATGATATTTGGTCATCCTTGGGGTGCGAGGACCAAGGTTTGCCAATTGATGACAAATATGGTATTTGGTAAGTCTTAGGAGCCCGAGAACCAAGATTTGCTATGATACAGTGTTTTGGAGGCCTTGGGAGCCCGAGAATCAAGGCTGGTGATGGCACAGTGAATGATGGCCTCAGAAACTAGATGTCTGAGTGTGACCCAGTCCCGCAAAGAACCTTCCCCTTGCAGTATCTTTACATGTAAAGTTTCGGAAGGACTAGGTATCCCTAGTATATATGTTGTGACAGTTCATGTATGACATACTGTTTTTATACATGTTGAGATTGGATGGAATGGATGAGTAAAATTTATGCATTTGATTTCCTCTGCACTTTCGTCATATATATATTTGTCGTTATTTCCATAAATTGGATATTATTCTGATTTGTGTCTGCTTGGTTTGTTTTTGCCATTATAATTTTGCATGAAAACGCTAAGCAGAACTAGGAATTGGGAGTCGGGGAAACTAAGTTAGCACATATCGAAACTCACTCGAGCATGGTCTCTTCTTTTCATTCAATCTTTCTCATTTTGTTATTACATTTCAGCTAATTATAGGCCATTGGTCATGATGTTAATTCTTTAACTTTTGAGTAAGTTGTGAGGCCAAAAAATATAATAATAATGCCAGTTTGAGTTACTATCCTATGTATTTGGAGTAGTTTCATTTGATAAAATATGATGGTTGGTGTTTTATGTTGATGTTACGATATGGTTGGATGGTAGTGACGTACTCGGGATTGTCTAAAAATATATATTTTTTTAATTCTTGTTTTATCTCTTTAAAAATAAAACCAAATTGCAAAATAATTCAAATATGAGGAGATGATTAGTCATTTTCTAATAAATAAGCCTTTTGGACTAATATAAAACAACAAAAATATAATTTAAATGGACTAATTTTAAAAAAAATTGGTCAAATTTTTCTTCACTAGACTTTTGAAGGCCACTTAAAATTAACAATGGGATTCAGTTTAAGTTACTATTTTTCACGTGCGATGCAGTTGGTCTCCTACGAGTACTAGTGATGTTTGCGGCTATAATTTCATAAACCGATAACGACATTTTGGTTGTAATAATAATTAAAAATGAAAAACTTTGGCTCCTTCACACTTTTGTATTATATATAAATAAATAAATAAATAATAATAATAATAATAATAATTAGTGGTAGTGAGATATATACGGAGAGAGAGAGGAGGGGATAGATGAATCACCGTCAAGTGTTTGCCACAGTTTGTTGGTTCTGTTTCTTCCAGATCCCTCAGCAACAGCACTTAATGCTACTAATACAAAGCTAAAAACCAGTGAGAGTAACCAAAACCTACACATTTCACCGTTAAAAATGCGATCAAAGCTCCGGAGAATTTCAAGGCTCTCTATACAGCTATTGCATTCAATTTTGCGGAACACAGAAATACTATTTTTTTCCCAAGCTATGGAGACGAGAGAGAGAGAGAGAGAGAGAGAGAGAGAGAGTAGAGTGACTACCAGCAAGAAGAGCCGTAGCAGTACAGATATTAACTGCCACGTAATTATTACGCCAGCTGCTTCAAATGGGGCCTGGGGTTTTACTCCCGCATTTTTAAATTGGATGGGTGGATATTTCTATTTTACAAAATATGTAATTATTATAAAATAAAAAAAATTTATTTAATTACATTAATGTATTTATTTGTTCAAGGCTTAAAGATTAATAGGGATAAATGGATCATTTGTATTCAACTTTAAATTTAAAATTAATTAAAATGCGTGATAAATCAGTTCATTTAATTATTTTTGAACGGAAAAATATAAATTTTATACTTTTCAGCTACAACAATAAGAAAAGTAATTTAATAGTTGAATTAGAAGAGGAAACATATACTGCATTTGATTTGAAAATATTATACCATAAAAAGGAAAAGATCGACAATATTAACAATAATCTTGCCATTGTTTATTTGTAGGAAAGGGTAAATTAAACTAGTGGTCCCTATAGCTGTGAATGAATTCTATTTGGTTCCCATAGTTTCAATTGAAACATCAATAGTTCTATATTTTTAAAAGTAATGACATGCATACAAACAAACGTATAAAAGTATTACACTAACACTTTATAGTTAAACTTTAGATACTGATCTTACTTAACAAAAGACAAATCCACAACATTTAACAATCAAGTGATGCAGTCTTGCCATTCAAGTTTTAGTACAATGATTGTAAGCATATCATTAGTTATTTTAAAATGTGATGTTGTCCCAATTGGTAGGAAAAGTGATGTTTTTACACTTTCATAGTTTTTTCTTCTTCTCAATATTAAGAAGTTTAATGTTTTCAATTTCAGAGAAGATTGCAATGTAAATGATCGTTAGATTCAACAATAAATGATTTATAAATGAAGGATTGTTCAATAGATACGAACCTATTCGTGAACTTGCGGAGTGGACCCACCCTGCATCCGCTTTTGTGTGGGACGAGGATGGGTCTAAACCAAATTAACAAACTTGGAAATTATAAGGTGTATGGAAATCAGTCGATTGAATGAGAAGCGTCTTGACTCAACTCGTACCCACACCAACCTCGTAAACCTGCAGGGCAAGTATAGTTGCAGACCCGCACCAACCTTAGATGCGGTTTGTTTAGACCGTTGGGTCTAAACAAGAGTTTTTTTTTTTGTCATTCAAGCTTATGTAGCTAGAACAATTCCTAAACAAACACACCACTCGTAAAATTTTCCAAACTAACGCCCTCTATTTAAAAATGCATTACTTTTATGCTCTTTCCATTTATTTAAATGCCAAATCCCTATTACGGGATGAATTAATATATTCAATAAGAAAATACATTAATTTAATGAGTTTTCAATGTTGCACTAAAAATACATAAATGTATTATGTTTTTTGTTTGTAAAACTTTACACAAAAATGCATAAAGAATATAAGTTTTCAGTACGTAATGAAATGAAGAAGAAAATGCCAAAAATGCGCAAGTGTACTGCGTTTTCAATTTATAATTTTTTACATAGAAAATGCATAAAGAAAATGTATTTTTTGTACAATATATTTTAACGTTCCATGTAAATTTGACAGGGCGTTAAATGTTATTTATAAAGAAAATTCATTTTTTTTATGTATTATAATGAGTTTTCAATATTGCACTAAAAATACATAAATATATTATGTTTTCTGTTTGTAAAACTTTGCACAAAAAATGCAAAAAAAAAAATGAATTTTCAGCATGTAATGAAATGAAGAAGAAAATGCAAAAAATACACAAATGTACTGCTTTTTCAGTTTATAAAATTTTAAGCATAAAAAGCATAAAGAAAACTCATTTTTTGTACAATATATTTTAATGTTCCATTTAAATTTGACGGTGGCATTAAATGTTATTTGTCAAAAAAAGCTATTTTTTTTTATGTACCATAATGAGTTTTCAATGTTGCACTAAAAATACATAAATGTAGTTGGTTTTCTATTTGTAAAACTTTACACAGAAAATGCATAAAGAAAATTTGTTTTTGGTACAAAGGATTTTAACATTTCCAATCAAATTTGATTGTAGCGTTAAATGTTATTTATAAGAAAAGCACATTTTGTTTTATGCATTTTGAAATGGAGGGTGCTAATTTGGAAAAATTTCTGAATGGTACATTAATTTGAGGATTTTTATAGCTACTTAGGATAGAATGGCAAAAAAAAAAACCCTCATGATACCTTGCATGAAACTTCTTGCTTTTAGCGGTACCTCTTCATTTTAGGACTGCACTTTTACATTACCTCTTGGTAGATAGCCATTTTGTATTTGGTACGGGGTTATTGTTATATTTTTCAGGCAGGGAGGGAAATGATTCGAGCCGGTCTTGAACAAGTTCGGACTCCGCTCATTATAGATTTGGCTTAGGTTCGTTTATTTAATAAATAAACCGAGTCCGAAAAACAAAATAAGCTTTATTAGATAAACGAGATGAGCTTAAACAATCTCCGTTTCGGCTCGTTAAGCACTTGGGTTCGTTTGATTCATATATTTGTATACACTAGTGTGAAAACCATGCAATGCATGTTTAGTATTATAAAAAGAGTTGATATTTTATAATATATTTTTTTGTAAAATATTTTCTTTAAGATAATTTTATATTTTGAGTTTTCAAAATTAGATAGTACCAAGTTTACAAGTACCTTAAATTTTTATGTTACTGTTTGGACTAAAATGAAATAAATTATTATATGAGAATTTTTCACAATATTATACAAAGTATATTTTCAAACACATTTTGGTATAGTATATATACACTCACATGTATGTAACTTACATTCACGAGTATATATATATGTGTGTGTGTGTGTGTGTCAAAATGAAATGAGAGATCATACAAATACAAGTAAATATATGGGGGAAAAGGTGCAACCAAAAAAAAAAATGATCATTCAATTATTTTAGCTGAGAAATTAAGTAAAGAAAATATACCTTCAAAATCTTTTAAATTTTAAAGCAGTTGGTGGGTAAAGCCTGTAAGACGAACAATTGTAATATTCAACGATGCTATTATTTGAAGGATACCAAAAAACAAAATGATAGGGAAAAAAAAAAGGTTAATCCTAATAAAGAGTAAGTTTGGAAGAGTAAGGCATCTCTTGGATTTTCCCACTTGCCATTTTGTTGCTGGGGATGCAAGATTAGATTGAAAAATGAGAATATGTCAATGCATTGTTTAACAGAGATTTATACATTAATGGAAATTACTATTATTTTACTTTTAGAGCATTTTCATCAAATTTTCTAAAATATAAAAAAAATAAACTCTATTTTTATTTTACAGAATTTGTATTTCTTATTCTCTACATTAGATTGTCTATCACATTATCTACTATATTAAAATATTATTTTTTCTTTAATAATTCATTACTTAAAATTTCACACATATCAATATACTTAATTTCAAAATATTAATTATTTAATTATATATTAATAAAATATATATATTATTATTTCTTAGCTTTAAATTTATAATTATAATTTAATTTATTAATTCATTATATAATTACAAAATATAAATAGAATCTCTTTTTAAGTAAAGGAAGAAAAAAAGGAATAAAAATTATGAGATAAAAGAAAAATATAAATAAATTTTTTTATATATATGATATAAATATAAATCGAATTACTTAATAAGGAACTATTATTTCTTAGCATTAAATATTAAAATTTTATAATATAAATATAATTTTAATTTTTAATGAATATGTAATTTAATTATTAAATTTTAAATTCAATTATATGTTTTATATAATTTAAAAAATAATATTTTTCATATAATTATTTATTTTTTAAATATTAAAATTATTTTTATATTCTTAAAATTTTAGTTTATACGTCGTTTAGTAGTTTTATGCTTAATAATAATTTTAAAAAAAATTAAATTTAAAATTACTATTTAATTATTTTAAATATTTATATTATATTATTATTATTATTTAATAGATGAGTGAGTGCAGATAAAATATATTAACTTTTTAAATATAATAGTTAAATGATGTGACATGAGAGATAATATATTAGTTCTATATATTTAAGGAATGAATAGTAGTTCTTTAACTTGAGGAACCATTATAGATATTTTTCATTTTAAATAATCACTAGTTAATATGTGCAGGGTTAAAAAATAATCTTACCTAATTTGTAGTTATCCAAAACAAGAAAAAAAAATTGAGTTTTAGAGAATTTGGTGCAAATGCTATTATGGAGATACACGTGAAATGAGAAGAATATTAGAATTGTAACTTTTCTTGGATACTAGAGAATTTCAAGTCATTGTCTAGGAATCCTATCATTTTTATACATTCTATGTATTTTCTCTTGCATTTTTAATTTAATTTCTATTTATTATTTAAAAATGTACATAGGCAAATAATTGTATTGCTATTTGGCACAAAACTTAGCAGAAATTATGCTTTTAGTTTATTGTATATAATATATTTCGCATTAGATGTGTTAGTTTACGTATATAAACACATATAATTTATACCGAATCTAATAAATTTAAAAAACCTTGTACTCCACAAATTTATATAATTGAGTTGAAAAAATTATACATTATCGTAATTATTTTATATATACTCTAGTATATTATTATTAGTTGACGATTATATAAAATATTTAATATAATAATATCTGTTTTTATTAATCAATAAATAATAAATAATATCTATTAATATGAAATAATCAAAATATTCATAAATAAACTTGAATTCACCTTGGATTCGTACGAGTCGAGCTGGCTGCGTAAACGAAATATACTTTCTAAATAATCTGAATTAAATTGAGCTCTACTCATTTGTAGCAGGTGGAAAATAGGGACAAACTCAAAAAGTGCTGGAGCCACGTAATAATTCCATTGGCTAAAGTTTGAAAAGTTAATGCTGACATGTCAGTGGTGAGTCTTAAATTGCTCTTTTAACTTGCATTTTGAAAGCTTTCTCAATTTGTTCTGGGATGAGTCACATGTTTGTATTCGTTTTTTTACCATAAGAGTAGGACCTAGTTAATTATTATCTATCACAGCTATCACTTTTCATTTGTTCTTTTATGTACAATTCAATTGGTATTATTTTTTTATATTTCTTAATGTACCCCCGTGTGTCTTTTTGCAATTTATGACTAATCTTTGTTAAGTTTGGTTGGACTTCATAACATTTTTTTTTTTTTTAAATTAATATATCAATTGAGACTTAAATTCGAGATTTCAATTTATGCGATCTGAATTCCTTCCATCCGGACCAACTCTCAGTATTGTTCACGCCTTGACTCTAAGAAATGTGAGAACATGTCTCTGTGTCATATATTCTGAGTCCAGTTGAATGTTCTGTTGTCAAGATTTTACCAAATCATATGAATTTAAAGCACCTAATTTGTATGAATATTCACCATGAAATTTTACATGGTGACAATTCAACTATTAGAGCTACCATATGGTTTCAGGGAAATTTTATTTTCTTTTCAACGTGGTACAAATTACATGGTTTGTTTTTTAACAAAAATAAATTTATTCATTTCGTCAATAAAAACAGTACTAGATAAATGCCATATAGGTTGTAAATCAAGTGGGCTACATTGTTTGTTGAGTTTGGAAAGAAACATAGTAAGTGTTCTCAAATAAATTCAGATGTGTTTCTTCCGTTGAATCTCGTGCGGTCTTATTTGATCGTGTTCCCTTTTTGAATAGATTGGGCTTTAGCAGAACAATATCGGGGGATGAAACACTTCCAAACATGTACGGTTTTTAGTTTATTCTTATCGGAAACTATTGGGTGAAATATGTTGATGCGGTTTGGTTAATGTTTTCTGGAGGCTAAAACCATTACTTAAGACGATGGTGTTTTGTGGAAAATAAGTTATCAGATTTTGCTATCTTTATTCAATTTTACATAGAGAAACTTCGTTGAATGCTAAACTTGGAAGCTATAAGAATTTCAAAGGAGCGAAGAAACCAAGAGACTCCGGCTTTCACCTCAGACGAGTATCAACTGTTGCGTCAGTCTTTGCCGCTCCAACCAACGTTACTAGTTGATATATTGATGAGGCCGGAATTATTGTCCGTATCAGCGGAAACGGTTACGTAACGGCCAATACGACACTATATTGGTCTGTTATGATCTGGTATGCCCGTTACAGATCGATGCGGAGAAAAATCAAATTATTTTTTCATTTTATAAAGATAACAAAAATTTGCGGTTTCGATTTTCGCAACTGTTACTCTATGCTTGTTACACCTCAAAACTAAAATACCGTCGCTTTTACCCTTCTACCAACCACCATAGCTATCTGAAATCTTGCATAATTCTAATATTTTTCGCCCCAAACCTCCCTCATCGCTAGTGACTAGTCCTACCATTGGATATCCACATAACTCCAAGGTGTAGGTCGGTTCAATCAACCGTTGGTGCTGAGCTATGCACCTATTCACCAAAGTTGTATCCTTCTGCGGATATGCTGGAGTGCTGCAATGCACAGTTGTGCTGTAACACCTTACTTTTAAGCCGCAAAATTCAAATTCAATAGTACAAATTTTTGTTATAGCTACATTATTATATATGTTTTTTCAAAATTATAATTTATATTCTGCGGATTAAAAGTGAGAAGTTGGTCCTTATGCTGGTAGTGTGAAAAATCAAACCACAAAATGCAAAACTGAATTTCAGCATTAAAATATTTGAACTGCACTATTGTGCAGTTAGTAGTAATGTTACTAAAGGGATGTATATGTGTGTGCCTCCCTAATGATGATTAGTAAATATTTCCTACGTTTCATATTAATTAACGTTTTGGTGATTTTTTTAAGTTTCATATTAAGTATTGTTTTAGAAAATCGGGATTGTATACTTGTTTTTAGTAATTTTTTAAATTTTAACTCTATTAATTACTAAACATATTAGTTGGATTTAAATATTTTAATAAAAAGTAATATAGTAAAATAATATTATTTTATTATATTACTAGGTCTTGCTCTACAACATGACTTAATATGAAATGAAGGGAGAAACACACTTGATTTGTGCATTTAGAGATAGCAACAGGCTGAGTTTGCTTCGTATTTGTAGTCCGGTTACTACACTTGTCCTAATAAATTAAGGGCAATCATATTTATACCACGAAAATGGTTGTAAACACCATTTTACTTTAAATATTATGCTATTAAAAATTATTTTATTTCAAAGAGATCACAAATAAAATGAATAATATATTTTTTTTCAATTGGCACTATGAAAGTGCTTCACCACCACAATGCCAAATTACCAAAAATATCATTTTCCATTAAATCACACCATCTTTAATATTATTTATCTTCTTCAATAATCACCTTAATTTTTTCAATCTATTCTTCTCTATTCATCTTTAACATTTTAAACTTTATTCTTAAATACTATTATATGAAACACTCTTCATATTCTATCTTCTCTCTCTACTTCTTCTCAATCTCCTCAAAATCCAAAAACTCATTTTCAGTTCAATCAATATACTAAATTTTTTTTAAAACAATTACATATTATCATTATTGGACAAGTTTGAAGCATATTTGAAAATCAATAGACCTATCTCTCAACGATATTAACGCATTTAGATAAACCTAATTTTCAATTCTGATGTGATACATTCGTTCATTCAGAGATTGAATGAGCCTTATAACATTCAAAATTAGAAGTTTTGAATGTATCTGAGCACACTACATTCGAAATCTGTACAAACGAATGTCTCCAAAAACATTCGAAGTCAGAGCTTTCGAACGTTGATTGTGAACACACTGCATATGTCAAGTTTTCAGGACCTACATTTGAAACCTGAGAAAACGAATGTTATACGAGACATTTGAAGTGAGGGTTTGAATGTTATGAGGGTCCTGAATACACTGCATATATCATAATTTTTAAGACCTACATTAGAAATCTGAGAAAACAAATGTTACACGATACATTTGAAGTCAAAATTTTTTAATGTTACAGGAGACATTTGTGGTGGGAGTGGCATTGAGATTGGGGGTGCTGTTGCAGTAGGGGTGGCGGTTGCGATTGCGATTGCGATTGCATTGTGTTTTGACGACGGGCGCTGGTGGTAGATTGGTGATGTGTGGTGGTGGCTGATCACTAGTGGTGCGGTGTGCAACGGCGGTGACTGGGAGGGGGTTAGTAGTCGGAGAGAGGGGAAGTTAGAGAGAGAGAAAATTAAAAATAAAAGAAAAATAATAAGTTATGCCTTTTATATGAAGTACAATTATGTAAATTTTATTTAAAAATAATAATAATTAATTCGTGACGTCTTTAGCTTTTTTGGTGGTGTTAGTAGCAATAATTTAACCAATTTGTAAGTGATGCATTTAACTATTTTTGTGGTGTAAATAAAATTATTCTAAATTAAGGATCGTTATAATGCGGGTTGAGCCAATAGTGAAAAGTAGTATTTGTTATGAGTATAAATTTCTGTCCAGAGCGTACTTTCGGGTCCACTTTTAGCATCTCCTCCTCATAGTTGTCTGGGCTATAGGGTCGGATTGTCCTATTTGCGCAGTAACCAAATAGATTTCCATATCGTGTTGTAGTTGATAAATGAATTATATTTATAAGAGGATATAAATTTTGGCTTTTGCAGACAACAACAATAATTCTGAATTATCTCACCTAATTATGAATATTTCAATGTCAAGATTAGAGCAAAGTCATTTGCGAACACGTATTCAAAGGGGGATGAATTAACCTCATCTTTCATTCCCAAATCTACACATGAAACATACTAGATTTTGAGAAATATAGTCCTCTTGCTGATTAAAGATGTTTTCACTTAAAGTCCTTCCGATCCATTCGATTCTTCGATTTGTTCGGAAAATAAATGAGAGACAAGATGACACCTCTAACTACTATTAAAAGCACAATCTCAAATAGATCAAATTTGGCAAATTTATTCAAGCTCCATGGGCAGAAAATGTGACAAAAAACTATCAAGTATTCAGTACAACAAGGGATGATACAAGTAATAAGAATTAGAAGATATAAACATGCAAGACATTCTTCTACATTTTATAATTTGTTGAACATGTTGCGTCCAACTCGGTGTTACAGGTTGCCGGCTAACGCACCTGGGACGTTTGCCTAGTAGTTAGAATATCATTCTTTTCATTTTTCTGTAATTTTTTTATTTTTTATTTTGGCCATTATGTCTCCTCGAACATAGTCAATGTTCACTCCTGTCACATTTAGAATGACCTAGAATGTATTTATATGGGGAAGAAGTGATCAAACTTGTATTTCCTACCAAGTGTTGTCTTTTTGAGTATGTGTTAGCTCTTGACATCAACAAGTTGTAAATACTCCTAGCGCTAATGAAAGAATACATTCTTTTCATATTGTGTGTCCCTTCATTATGACTTGATACGTTGCTTTCATTTGGTTATTGTTGAGGTTGGGCTTGCCTACCAGCGGGTAACAAATACCACACGGATGACATTGTAAATAGACATCTTAGGTGTCACTCCGTGACAAGTGGTATCGGAGCACTAGGTTCTCGTTAGAGCTCCGCCAAGTACTTGAGGTCGGACTACTGTGAAATCGCTAAGCAAACAAAAGCTTTCATTGGTATTAGAAAATTGAAAAGATGGTAAACCCAACTGTGACCAAGAGGGTTCAATTTTTGGAGGATCGGGTTGAAAATTTGGAAGAGAGGACACATAAAATTGAGTACCGAGCACTTCAATACGTGCCATAGTAGGTAGCCCAACGGGGAACCTAGCGGTTGAAGCACTACAAGCAGAAGTGCTTGCACTACGTAAAGATCTTAAGGACATGGATAACCATATTCGTGTCTTAAATAGAATAGTTGATGTGTGAGGTAGTAACAATGGGGGTGAGAGCCCTAGTAACAGAAACTCCACGTTTATGGGAAAGACGGATGCACCTCAGCTGAGTGTGCCTGAACCTAAAACCTTTAATGGTGCTCGAGATGCCAAAGGGTTTGAAAATTTACTGTTCGACATGGAACAATACTTTCGTGCCACCAGAATTGATGATGATCAGAGGGTTATGGTTGCCACCATGTTCTTGGATGATGATGCTAAGTTGTGGTGGTGAACCAAATATGATGAGATCCAATAAAGATTGTACGAGATCAACACTTATGATGAGCTAAAACGAGAGCTCAAGTTGCAATTCTTTAAAGAGAATGTAGAATATAATGCAAGGAAAGGTTTACGCAACTTGACCCACACTGGAAGTGTTCGAGATTATGTTCGACAATTCTCAGTACTAATATTGTACATAAGGGACATGTCAGAGACGGACAAGTTATTCCATTTCCTTAAAGGTCTGAAGCCTTGGGCTAGAATGGAATTGAATCTCTTGAAGGTGAAAGACTTGTCAAGCGCACAAGTGGCAGCGAAAAGCCTTGTGGACTATGCCTATGAGCCACGTCCTAACAAAAGTGGGGGAGGTGGGAAGTTACAAGGGCAGAACAAATCCAAACATAAGGGAAGTAATATGGGATACACATTTAGAGAACAATATGGGGGAGGCGGGAAGGCTCATCTCAACATAGATTACAAAGGAAAAGAGAATGTCAATTACGACGAAGATAATAGGAAATTTGGGTGTTTTCTTCATGATGAATACATAGGGTGAACTTCTCTTAAAAAAAGCTTTGAATGCCCTCCATGCCATGGCAACTTCGAGCTAAGAAGAATCCTTAGATGGCGGTGATAGCGAAGAAGCAGCAGCAAGATCAAGACTCAGTATGAAGTCCAATAGAAAGTCAAAACCAGGACCGAATACTAGATTACAATTGGGGGCATTTCACATGGTGAATACTGTGGAAAAGCATGCAATAAAAGCTACAGTATACTAAGCCACAAAAATTTGAGGAAAAAAAGGAGAAGCGGGATTAGAAGAAGAAGGGTATGCGACCCAATAAAGTTTGATGTTCGTGGGTGTTAGGCTCAATGGAAAGCCCCTACAGACCCTTGTTGACATAGGTGCCATACATAACTTTGTAGCTGGCACGGAAGTAGAGAGACTTGGAATTTCTTTAAATAAAGACTCAAGCCACATCAAGGCTGTCAACTCGAAAGATCAATCCATTATTGGGATTGCAAGGTCTATTCCTATCAAGATTGGTTCTTATGAGGGAGGGACGGACTTCACAGCAGTATCGATGGATGACTTTCAAGCCATTCTTGGGATTGAATTCTTGAGGGACACCATGACAGTGGTCATACCTTAGAACAATATAATGGGCCTTATGAGAGATAAGCCATGTCCCATTCCAACAATAGCCACTAATGATTCATAGAAATTTATATTTGTGATGCAATTAAAGAAATGAGTCAAAAGGCACAAGTCGACATGGGTAGCTACTTTAAATATGGATGAGTTCATAAAAGCCGGACCGATCCCAAAGTCCATTGAGAAGGTTTGAGGAAGTTTCAAGACATAATTAGCCAGAGGTGCCCCCTAAAATGCTTCCACCAAAGCGAATTATTGATCATGAGATCGAGTTGGTACTGGGGGCAAAGCCGCCTATATGAACCCTCTATTACATGACATTTTCAAAGCTGAACGAGCTCAGGAAACAATTGACTTAGTTAATTGAGGTAGGATACATTTGGCTCTCAAAAACACCTTATGGAGCACCTGTATTGTTCCAAAAGAAACATGATAGCAGCTTATAGATATGCATTGATTACCTCGCGCTCAACAAAATCACCATAAAGAACAAGTACCCAATGCCACTGGTTACTGACTCTTTTGACTGATTGAGTCAACCAAGGTACTTCTTGAAGCTGGACTTAAGGTCTAGCTATTATCAAATATGAATCAAAGAGGGAGATGACCCCAAGATGACCTGTATTACTCGATATAGGTCTTTTGAGTTCCTTGTGATGCCTTTCCGGCTTGCGAATTCACCAATCATGTTTTGTACTTTGATGAATGAAGTATTCAAGGAGTACCTAGACAAGGTTGTGGTGGTGCACCTTGATGAAAGAATATGTGGACTACTTGAAGTTGGCTTTCCAAAGGCTAAGGGAGAATAAACTCTATGCCAAACAAGAGAAATGCTCATTTGCTCAGAAGTGTATCCAATTCTTAGAACATGTAATTGAGCAAGGACACATTCATATGGATAGGGAAAATATCCGAGCAATTGAAGAGTGGAAGCCACCCACGGGGGTGTCAGAGTTGAGATCTTTCTTGGGTTTGGCCAACTACTATCGACGTTTCATGCAAGGCTACTCAAGAATTGCTGCTCCTTTAACTGAGCTGCTGAAGAAAAATCGAGAATGGGTTTGGGTGGAAAAGTGCCAATAGGATTTCGATACGCCAAAGTGAGCCATGTCTAATAACCCAGTCCTGGCCCTCCCGGATATGGAGAAGCCTTTTAAAGTGCAAATGGATGCATCCGACTGTGTACTTGCGGGCGTTATATTGCAAGATGGTCACCTGGTGGCCTACAAGAACTGCAAGTTAGAATATGCCGAATGAAGATACATAGCCTATGAGAAAGAGCTTTTAGTTGTGATCCACTATCTTCATGTATAGAGACACTATCTGTCTCGCCCCGAATCTGAACAAACCCAGGGACGCGAGCCTAA
>MKEJ01043703.1:0-15354 GCA_001753735.1 Embelia ribes | reverse complement strand
TTTTTTTTTTTTTTTTTACGTATTCTGAGGTGTTTATATGTTTCGTGATTAACTAAGACGTGTGGATAGACCTGTTTGGCGATTTTTGTGTCTCACCCTTACCACTGTTGTTGAAGTGCATTGCGAATCCTAGAGGTTGTTTAGTTTGATACTGAACTACCTTTCAAATAAGAAAAAGAGTTTGATGTTAAACTTGTATTATTATTTCATTTATTCTCGACTGCTGAGATGGTTTTTCATCTGCAGCATTAGCAAAAGCCCAACAACTATTGCTTGATCCAGAAGAGCGAGCATATCTTCTTAATCAAGTTAATGCCGCAAAAGGTCCGTGTTTAAGCATCTATATTTCATCTTGACCTAACTGGGCTCACTGCACATAAATAGTAATTGGTTTGCAATCACGAGTTCTTGAAATTGTTGCCGTATCCTGCATTCCCATTTGATGTGGTTGTGATGTCTGCTTGATTACAATATTTCTTCCTTGTAACATTTGTTTATTTTTTCTATCTTTAAGTTTTTTGATATCTAAGTGAAACCTGCTTCTCTGTTTTTTTTTTTTTTTCTCTCTTTTAAGAATAATTCTTAATTTTATGGCACGCTCTTCTACATTTATGCTGTTAGATACTTGTAGAGATAATTTCCTCTCTCTCTTAAATTCTAATCTGTGATGGTAGCAATTGTTTTTATTTTAGGTACTTCTATTAATCTCATTACTTCCTTTCTCAGTTAATTTCTTATCTGATGAAGTAATTGTTGGAGCTTATAGTTTCTGTGAAATGTTGATCTGCAGAAGAACTTAGAGCAAAGAGGAAGAAGCAGCTTAAGAAAGACAATGCTTCAAAGATAAAGTCATTGGTAGATGAGGTGAGTGAGTTTACTAACATCATCATTACAATTCACACTCATTTGTGACTTGTATGTATGTAGTGGTGTGATTCTGCCACTTGATCGATTCCCCCTCCAGGTTCTTGACGGAGGGATTTCTCACCAGTGTAATCCAATAACCTATTCCTCATAAGACTTTTTAGAACTAAGAGTTTAAGACAAGAATATCCAAGCCGGAAAGACTTTGAATGGGAAAGAAGTATGAGCTCCAGGCGGCTCTCACCATGCCACCTCATTCAACATATCTTTTTCTGTGAAATCTCATCCAATTTTCATGCTATTAACTCTGTCCTCAATCTGCTTTGGATAGTCTCAACTTAATCAGACCACGTGGTCATGTTAAAATATACATCTTGAATGTATATATATATGTTTGCTGTAGAATTCATCCTGCTTGATAAACCTAGACCGCATTCCATCACATCCTCCCATTGTTTGAAGTTTTAAAATGAACTGTAGTTACCTTTGTTATTTCACTTTCATCAATTAGATAGATTTTTTTTCTTTCTTGTGCTGTATACGATTAAGGAAGAAAGAATTCTCTTGGTTTAATTTTGTACAACTTTTCATGTTCTATATTGCCTGCTTGGTATGGGACTTGCCTATTATGAACTTATGGTGATTATTCAAGATAGGTTTCTGATTTTTTGCACATTGAGCTTTTGCCAGGGGAAATATGAACAGGAGTACGAAAATTCACAGGAATTTCAGCAACAACTAAAATTAAAAGTTCGTGAGAACCTAACTGAACAAGAATGGCGGAGGAGAAAGATGCAGAAGAGGGTGCGCTCAATTTGGCTTTATACTTACACGGATTGCCTTAGTTGAACTAATAATGCTTAACAGTGAGATTTTTCGTGTCGTCCAGATATCGGAAGAGGAAGGCAGGCTGAAGAAGGACGAGGAAGAGTCTAAAGAAATGTGGAAAAGAAAACGGGAGCATGAAGAACAGTGGGAGGGGACAAGAGAACCAAGGGTATGTATTAACAAATATTTTTTATCTTCAAATAATAATATTTCTCTGTATTGACAAATTGAATAATTTGTTCAAGCATTAGTATTTCAGAACCTGTTATTTCATTCTGCATAAACAATGAAAATAATGTCACTGGAGCAGAATTTGTGTACATTGATGCCTTCACCTTGATCTGGTTTACTTGTTACAAGTGAAAGTTAAATCTTAAAAGATGGTTGACACAGATACATTTTGTTATGTTCGGGTATGTTTATATATTGACTTCTTTTTCATGAATGAGTAATTATTTCAGCAAGGCATCCATATCAGCAAGTAATGAGACTTTTCCTACTTTTAATATCTTTCTTGTGATCTACACCCCAGATAACTCAGATACAGTCACTCATTTCATGCCCCTCATAATGAGATCGGAACCTTATTAACTATTTAGGGTGATTCAAATCTCGTGAAAATTAGGACGTAGTTGCAGTAAGATGAAGATTCCATATGCTTATACATCTTCTTAACCCCAGATTTTTTTAGCATTATTTAAATTAATGCCAATGTTAGTCATGTCTTACGAACCTCGCCATCAATCTTGTCGAGAGAATAACTCAGGATGGAATCTAAGATGTGTACGTATTATGCAATGCCAATGACGGATTAAATTTTAATCTCTAGTGTTTAATCTATACAAGGACAGTGTACTGCCTGTTATAATCACAACGTTCCATAGTTGCATATACCTCCCATGCATAAGCAAGTTCTTGTAGTAATTTAATAGGTGTTTAACAAGCATCTACTAACTTTAAAAATATAAAAAATAAAAGCACCTACCAAGGTGACATTTTTTGTCAGTGAGAACAATATGAATACACGATTAGGGGATGACCCATCTTGAATTATACTAAGAAAGAAACAAAGGAAACATAGAAAAGGGTATGGCTGAGACCACTATCACCCAGAAAACGCCAAAAATAAAAAATAAAAAAATAAAAAATAAAATATATAATAATAAATCATAAATTCACAGTATAAATTAAGACTATTCGCCAGTACGATAGAAACTTACTCATAAATTAATGCAAACGTTTCCCAGCTTAAAACGTTTCTACCACCACAAAAATCTTGTTCAAAGAAGAAACATGAATTACATAAAAACACCTCTATAATACACCAATAACCATTTGACTATATATCTCACAATCTATAGCGACTTTGTAATCCCCTCAATAGGGGGGAAAAAAAAGGTTAGAACAAGAAACAAAAATTATACAAAATGACTTAAAAGCAATTGTCCGACAATGGGGACATCCAAAACCGTGAGCTTCTCAAACTTCCTGCTGCTCATGTACAAATGACCAATTCTAGAGAACACTGAACTAACCTCTGTAAGCACATGTCACAACTCGTCTTCTTAATCTTTACGAACTAATAATTATGCACAAGAAACAAGCTCTCATAGATCCAATGGAACCATGCTCTATACACCGACACCGGAAACCTCATGTGATGACATGAACCTGAATTAGACCTGCTATAATTATATCCACGCAAGAGAACCCCGATCATTAGCAGTTTGAGGACGGCCTCTTGTTGGGGTTGGTGGCCTATTCGCATTAAGTTCCTGCTCTCATAGAATCAGAGTGTATCAATCAGAACACAGTTCAAAGAAATTACATTTAGGGTTGCCATGGGATTAAAGTTGAGAAATGAAACTGCAAAACACTGCAGGAATAATATCTCATTGACTTTTAACAAAATTTTGTTATTATTAATTACGTTAAGCTAACAACCAAGCACATATTCTTTAAATAAATCAACCATTATTGTTAATTACTATAATTACTCTAAGATGCTCAAATCACAATACAAAGGTAAATTCTTTCCCTCTATTAATCCCATGATACCAAAGGCATGCTTAAGGTGCAAAGAAAACAAATAGAGAAAATAAGTTCACCTGCATCCATGTATCTTCTACATGATGTTCGGGTGATGTTTCTGGTGATGCAAGTGCAGGAGGCAACGGATGAATAAGTTTTGGAACAACGACAAGATCTCTACCCAAGACCAAGATTGCACCAGCATTATTTGCAGTACCTAAAAATCAAGGATGGTGACTTAACATGGTACAGTTAAAGGGAACCTAAGAAGCTTCTGAGGGAGGATAGAGCTAGGAACATACCACAGTAATTAGTGGCCGAAAAAAGTGTAATTAAATGACCCTGAGCAAAACGTTCAAAGCCATCCATAACACATTCATGTGCACGTATTATCAACTGAAGATCATTATTGTTGCAAAACTCCATCACACGATCCGGCTGACAAGCCATAATGAATGAATATACAAATAAGCAGACGTGCTAAATCATAGAGCAAAGATGCAGGCCATGTCATAAGATATATAAAAAAGAAAAGTAAAAGATAGAATATTTAAGGATTAAATGTCATTGCTTCACAAACCGTTTACACCCAAAAAATGAGAAACAATAATAAGTGCCTTAGCTAATCTGTGGATCTCAAGAAACTCGGAATAAGTTTACTCTCAAATCCAAATGTTATAAAGTACTCAATTTTTAAAGCAAAAACAAACTTTATGAGAAGGACCCGTATAAGCTCATGAGCAACAGAAGAAATTTACACGACATATCAGAATATTTTGGGTAGGTTGAGAGCCTTCCCCACTAACATAAACATAGACAGAACCTATAGACACCCTTCCATGCAAAATCATTTTTTAGGGGAAAATCCAAGTCATTAAGACACCTTTGGATCCGATGGACAGCAGCTAGGCAATTATTTTACAGACACAACCAACCAAACCAGTGGAAAAGATTACACATCCCAAATGTATGTCAAATTGTACTCGATCGCAGTATTTATTTTTAAAAAGAGAACCTTTATAAAGTGATTACAAGGAAAATGACGATATATCTGAGACCAAAGCAATAGAAAAGATTACACACCCCGAATGTTACCAACCCAGGACCTCTAGCATTTGGCCGTAATCCTTCCACACTATCATTTTCTGTTGGGTCAGACCTGCATAAAAATTAACAAAATATAATGTTAACTGAAAAACAAGACCAAATGCTACAACTACGAAAAGTCAAGGATCTATACCAACCACAATAAGTCCATTAGAACAATTGAGCCCGCTTCCATCGTAATAGGACGCTGAAGGCTTTCAATTTGTTCCACGTGATTTATTGACCTTCCAATGCCACCATGCATGCAGATAATTTTCTTCTCAATAAGAGCAGCGAGAGGGAGCCAATTGAACAATCTATTTATACGATGCCACGCCCAGATTCCATCTCTCTCGCCCTGTTAACATGTCAAAGCAGTGGAAATTGTGAACAGGGAAAGGAAATTACTGATGCATTTGCATACATGGATAATGCCTTACCATTCGTTCAATACACTCAATTCGAAAGCCAAAAAGAGCATTGATGTCAGCAGCTTCATGATTCCCCCGAATTAAATGTACGTTACGAGGATACTCCACCTTCAAAATTCAACAAAATGCATTATCACAATTTTTAGTACAGATATGAGTGAGATTAAATATATCATACCAATTACAAACAAACAGGAAAGCACAATACCTTCAAAGCTAGCAAAAGGGCAATGAAAAACAAACAGGAAAAGTGTAAGACTAGTACTACCTTCAAAGCTAGCAGAAGCGCCATCGTTTCCAAGCTGTGCTGGCCGCGATCAACATAATCTCCTAAGAAGAGATAATCAATATATCTGAAAGTAAAATCTGAAAGTTACCATCACCGCAGATAGAAAAATATATTGCTGCATCATGCATCAAGCTAAGCCAACATGGAATTTATATATAGTTATTCGTTCAATCACAATAGATTCTCAACCTTTTTTAGCAATCATCTTATCAGACTTCTAGCTAAGAAGATTCAAAGCACATTCTATACAGTTCTGATGGTAGGCCAGCGTAGTTCCACTCCTATAGCTTGGGGAATTGCAAAGTTATTTGTTCATGTATGTATCATGTATCCAAGAATTCTGGGTTCATTGTTTCTTGGTTCTGTTAGGTTAGGAGATCAAAGATCCTATCCTCTCTTTATTAAGGTTAATTAATAGCTTCAACCACAGAGTCTGACACCAACTCAGTATGGATGTATTAATACCAGAGTCCAAGACAAAATCTTGATAGAGTCCAGAAAAAAGTAATCAAGGCTCGGTCTCATTCAATAGTCAAGACCAGCACAAAAATACGGAAGAAAAATTAAAAAGCCTAATTTTTCCATTCTAATCATCAATATGAAAATCAAAGGCCAATGATAAACTTCATTGAGAGAGGAGCTTTGACACAAAATGATAAAACAAAATGCCAAAAAAGTGCAACCACAGTTATGCAGTTAAGGACACTTACGATATGTCCCCAGCCGTTGAAGGAGAGCCATACTCATCAAACAATCGCATCAGATCCCCAAATTGGCCATGTAAATCTCCAAAAATCTTGATAGGAGCCCTGAGTTGTAGAACAGTTGGTTCACTTGAAAATATACGCTCAGCATTATCGCAGAGATCTGCTATTTCATTGCAATCCAAGAAAAATTGACGTCGCACAGGAGGCTTCCAACCACGAGGCTTCAAGAGATAAGCTATAACCTAAAAATGACAGAAATTAAAATTCTAACTGGTGACTGGAAAATAACTGAAAGCATCCAAGTAACAAAACAAATTATATAATATCATCATGTTTAAGACAGATGTTGACAATATCAAAGAGAGTTACTTAGGAATGACTATAGCCTGGAAATCCAAATGTGCACTTCATATAGAAGATGAACACAATCAAGAGAAGAAGTCTACATTTTCAAGTCCCTTACATACCATTAAAGAATTGCGAAAAAGAGAGGGTCTGACATTGCAAAATTTCCACCTTAGAGTTCTTTTACTGGCGTTACTTGAACAGAATTTTCAGGGGGTTATGCAATTTCATAAGAATTTAGGTTCAGATCATGTCACTTATCCAACACATTTCGTTTGAGCACAAGCTCCTCCTTTTACGTCATATGCGTAACGCATTTAAATGAAGTCCTTCAAAAGTAAAACAGAATTGACATCTGTACCTTTTTAGGCACACTATTAATGGACATTTGGCGGTCAAAAAGTTTCCTTGCAGCTGTTGCATTTTCAGGTGTACCGTAGCTGACTCGTCTGCCTTCATTTTCAAATTGATCAATTGATAGTTGTCTGACCATGCCCCCTAGAGCTCCACCTGTCTCTGCAGCCACAACAACCTGGAAACAAAAGAAAGCGTATACTTAAGATAAACATAATCAAAAAGTAACAAGCACAATGTGAGCAATGATGCTTAACAGCTCTGTGATGCAACCGCACTCCAGCAGAAGCTGAGCTATTAGACACAGCAGAATCAGGCTTTGACAAAGTAGATATATGATTCCCACTAGGAGTAGCCTCAGCTCCACGGTTCCTCTCCGGAGATTCAACTTGACCATTAACTTGTCGTGCTTTGGCAGCGGCTAATGTAGCACTAATGGCCTCAGCTTCAGCTGCTGAGGCCTCAACCAAATACTCTATACCTCTACTTAGTCTCCTGTGGAAAATCAGAACTTTATTACCTCCTAAATGTATACATACAAGAATAAACCGAGGACCAGAATCAATGCAGAAACTTGCAAAAACTCGTACCTAGAACCTTGGAGCACTGCATTTTCGGTACTTATATCAGCATACACATCACCATTCACAGGAGGAGCAACAGGATTCGCCAATACAACTGCACCATCCAGAGCGCCTTCAGATCTACTCCTATCATCACTTAAGTCATACCTTGCATTCAACCTTCCTTCTGGTGGTACACCAGAAGCAGCAGCATGTAAAGCTGCAGTAGTCGTTTCAGCTGCAGCTAGATCTTCGGCTACTAAAAGGTCATCAAGTAATACCCCTGCAGAGCAAAAACATACCAAACTAACTTTTCAGACTCAGATGGCTGGGTGATGTAGGAGGGATAACAAAAATGAACAAAAGATAAAAAAAAAATCCTTCCGTTAGATTTGAACTTGAGATCCACCACTCAAGTAAGAAGAAAGAGATCCACACTCTTTGACGTACTCCACGTACTATTAGTCAACTGTCCAAAACTCCTCATAAAATTACAACCCTAAGCTATTTATAAAATCCACCACACTGAAAACAAAGAGAGAAGGTCCCACAATTGGAAAAACAAAATCCGGAACTCAAATAGACAAACTCCACAGCCTACTTGAAAAGAATCAAGAGGGGATCCAATTATTTGCTCCAATGGGATTATGAACCTTGAATAATACACAATGATGAGTAGGCCTCTCCATTGCGAAGCAATCCAATAGCGCAGAACCGCATTGGAACTAATAGATTCAACAGCAATCATAAAACTTACTAAGACTTGGTTCTTCAGACTTTGAAATTTCAAAATTGAGAGAACCCCTTAGACAAAGTAAGCACCTAACAGTCACCCATAAAATACCATAGAAAGATCAATCCAATCAAAAACTCAGATTGCCATTCATGTGGTTCCAGAAGTTCGTCAAGTTTTCACTTTCTGTATGAGTTCCAATGGCATCATACCCAGATGCATCATACCCAGATATTAGTTAATCAAGAACTTTCCATAGGTACATATTTTAATCTAACACAAAATGTGTACAGGAAGTACCATTATGCTAAGTGGACTATTCCAAATAAGCGAAAACAAATTTCATAGTTGGAAAGAGGTCTGAGTGAGTTGGTTTACTTCAAGGAGTGCTGAATAAGAACATGCAAACAACCGCTAATTTCATATGACTACCTCCTTGCATTTGTCTTGTACATATAAGATGCTCCATACATGTATGGAAAAAAATTTATCCTGAAACAAACAATTAGGTATAGCATCCTTTGACATAACAATTAGGTGTGTCATTTTAGTAAAAGGATCTAAGGTTCATCAATCAGGTAGCGGAGACAAGTATGAAAGATTATTTACGTTCAAATACCATAAAGGACAGAACAGACCAAGTCATGCTGGATGTGATAGGCAAAAAGATGCAATAGCATATATAGTGTGTCTAATTAAATAGTATAAAACGAAATACAATGAATAGATGAGGTTCTACAATCTTTTGAGGTCTTACCACCACGTAGGCCTCCATAAATAAAGATCAAGTCGCCAATAGCAGCAGCAGCATGTCTGCAGCGCCTCGTCAATTCAACAGCAGCATCTCCACCAGCTGCATCAGCACTGTATTTACCTGTCCTAGGACTGGTAACAACGGATTTTGTATCACACCAGACCCCTGCTGCAGTATCCAGAACTACAAAACAAAGAGAACATACAGATTGTGAATGTCATTATTGTGATAAAGCTTCCTCTAAATAGGGGTGTTCATTGAAAAACCGAATTTCCCGAACCCGAAAAACAAGGAATCGATCCTGAACCGAATTTAGCAAAAAACCAAACCAAAACCGAATTAGCCCTATCCCCGATCCGGAAACCGAAAAATCCGAAAATTCTCAAGGGCCAACCAAAACGACTTAGCTTTGGTACATACTTAAATAAATGATATAAAAAATTAAAATCTTTAATATATTTCGGGGAATTGGGGAATCCGGAAATTCCACAACGGAATCCCGATCCTGAATCAAAATTTTTCGGGTACCCAAAATTTTAAGATTTTAAAAATCGATCCC
Source organism: Embelia ribes (assembly GCA_001753735.1). Classification (NCBI taxonomy): domain Eukaryota; kingdom Viridiplantae; phylum Streptophyta; class Magnoliopsida; order Ericales; family Primulaceae; genus Embelia; species Embelia ribes. The sequence continues at coordinate 5,810 of MKEJ01043703.1, read as the reverse complement.
GAACCGAATTTTTTTTTCCAGGTATTTTGGTTCAATTTCAGGTTTCACAATTATTTGCTCATCCTAACCTCTAAACACCAGTAAATCAAACTCCACTCAAACAAGATAAACATAAAAAACTGTGATAACAAAAAATAGTATCCCATATAAGGTAAAATATAATTTAAATTCATAATCCTCATTGTTGAATAAATTGGATGGTATACACAGCTTCCATAAACAAACTACCGGACAATGAAACAATGGCAGGAAAGCAGATCCGTGGTTTCAAGAAAGGTGAAATGGAGATGAGAGATCAATGCTTTGAATTTTCATCAATGAAACGACAAAGCACCGGGCGAAGTACTGATAATCAGGAAATAAATGGTAGAATTCTAGACATGCTGTAATTGTCTGTTCTGTTGGTTGCAGAATAATGCATCTCGTCAAAAAAGAATCAGCTTAAAATATTTATAATGTTGCCTTGAGAAGTTGAGATTAATTTTCATGCGATAGCAAACGTACACTGGTGGTCTGAAATTTCTTTTACACCAATTACGAGGCAGGTACAATGTTAATTTTCTCCACGAAATGGATATATTCATCTTATCTTAACTAGTAGTTCAAAGTTAAAACTAGTCTCCACCATTGTATCTAAACTTTCAGAGGTCCAAAACTAAAGGCTCAATTTGTCATTTGTGATGGAAGGGACAACCATTTGGCCCATTTCTACAAGTACAAAATGAAGCACCAGGTTTTGGTGAATGCAAACAGTTTTAAGAAGATATGACAAGTCAATACACAGTATTCTAAATTATGGAAAAAGATTCTAGGCCAATAGAGACAGAGTGTAGGCAGCAATAGCATACCAACAAATATGATTAAGACCAAGTAAAAGCAAGCACAGATAAGAAAAGGTGATACCTGCTACACTTGATGAATCCTCCACCATGCGTCCACCACCCAATGCACCCCCCGACACATGAAGCCGCGCATTTACAAAAACCTGCAATACCAAATGCATGTGTTCATTGGTATCTAGAAATTTTAATCCATAGGGCGTCCTTTTTCCGTTCTCTGTTCTTCTTCTTTTTCCAATTTCTTTGTTTCTCTTTCTGGTAGTGGGTTGAGGGCAAGAGTGGTAAAGAATTACTCACAGCTGCATGTTGATATCTAGGGGATGGTGAGACACCAGGAGCAATGGCCCACTCCCACCGTCCATCTCTATGTTTTGCAAGACCATATGCACTAGCCAGTGGCTGCGATATCATTTCAAAAAGGCAGAGGTTACCAGTCACAACATCAAAAGGTCCACCCCCTTATAGAACCGAATAATCATATACACCAAATTATAAGATAAATTGAAGATCAATCTGTCCCTCCAACTTCGCTATATTTTGATGTGTGTTAAGATAACTTAAAACTTCTATAACTGATGACGGAAATATTAACTCACCACACTATTAGCATCCCTTCCTCCACAAAGAAGTAGAAGCCCATCTGATCTAGCGCTTGCTGTTGCATACCTACCCAAAGCAAGGCAAGAAACTGATTAATCAACTACTAAAATTTTAAGTTTTAGAATTTAGCAACAACAAAACCATCAGGAGTATCTCAATAATCCATTTGACCTCTCTCTAATGCCTTATCGTTGTAAATCCTCGGAATCTAGCTATGATAAAGGTTCAGTTAAAATGAAATTGAGTAAAAATCATTGTCAATGCAGAAATAAGCATCTAAGAATATTAATAGCTGGGGTCAGTGCTGCCGGAACCTTCAAAAACCCAAACACATAATGGTCCATGAATACTATACTGTTATATACTTATAGGGACCAAGAGGCTTGAAAAGTCTAATCCACTTTATCATTCACTAAATGCCAATGTGGCAATCCCACCTTTGTGTCAGCTTCCTTCTCACAATTTTCACAGTTAAAATTCCAAACTCACTAACAATAATCCATTCGATATCTCAATAATGCCCTTAGTAAATCCTCCGAATCTTTCCACTATTTTCTGGCTTAGTAATTGTCCAAATTGAATGAAATTTGCCATCAAATCCTACCATTTTTCACAATAAGTTCCTAAAATTAATCTCCATAATATCCTCCTTACTGAATGCAATAGAGACCATTGTGGATCGCAACATAACAATTTAACTATCCCCGATACTTGGTAGTGATAATCAATGCTTGTGTGCGAAGGAATGGAACTTATGATGCAGCTCTAGAACTAGAAATAGCAAAATATATCCAAAGTAAATGTTTTTATTTTCCGAAAAGAACAATTTAATGCTATTAGTTATAGACTAATGGCACTTCAATGTTATTCGTTTTATTGGGAAGTTAATTCGGTTCATCCAATTATAATGGTTCTTTAGTTATTGTTATAATTCTTTAATGTCTTCAAGGTGAGTCAGATTAGCCTCTTCTTGTTGTACACTATAGTGATTTTACAATGACAAAGTTCAACATTTCACTGCACCTTTATCGCCGTTTCCATTTCTGTGTAATATTTGATCTTCCTACTCATTTCTTTTACTTTTTGTACTTTGACTTTACTTAAAACGGATTGGTTTTCTCAGTTCACAATGCTGAATGACCATCCCAACTACGATTTTCTCTAACAATCTTTAAGTCTACACTTTCCATTCAGAAGTATGCATTGCTCACTCTCCATTCAAATGTAATTTCTTTGCTTTTACGCATCTCCAAATCAATTAATTCATTTGATTTAATTTTCATCATATTCGTGGTCCAAATATACTTTTTCTGTATTGATGATTGATAATTCATGTGTTTGTTTTCCATCCAAAAGATTGAATTTGTTTACCATTGTTGCAAGTAAAGTTAATTCCAATGCACTGAACTCAAGCCAGGCCTTAATCCCAACTCAGTGCAAATGTAGAATTAATTAAACCCTTACGAGTTTTGTTTCAGTTTTTTACCATGAGCACTTCTCTACAACACCAATGGATAAGCAAAAGAGATGACTGATCATCAGAGATACTGAGCAATCTTGCATGACAACAATATGACATGGTAAGAATCTTGCACATCACTTTTCTGTGATGAGCATGGTCCGTCGCTAGAAGACCAAAGACCCATCCAATCTTGAAATAACTGCGTGGATGAGATTTGGAGTATAAAGGTCACATTCACTTTCCTATTAACAACTGGTAACAAGCTCATAGGATTGCCATTGAAGCAACACATGGAAAATTGAGAAAGCAGCTCATGGAAAATTGGCTTCAATCCAGCTTATTCCAAGTAATTACTTCGCTATAATATAAGATGACAAACAAAGTTGAGCAAACATTCCCCCTTCTAAACATATGCGAAATGCAACAATGGACCGAAAGCAAACTGAACTTGTCAATTTTTAAGTCCGAAAGCTCAATCTTCATAGGTTCCTTTGCTGAAGGCAATATTTTAGAGATGATCCATACAACTTCTCACAGCCAAAATTACTAGTTAAGTTTTTGATGTGATGTAAGACAAACAAATGTGCCTAAGGTTTTGCAAACATTTGTTCATTCGCTTTACAATTAAAAAACTTGAACAAAGTTGGTGTAATAATAATGATGTTCTTGAAGGACACTCACATCTAAGGACACTCTCCCCGCATAGTTACTGGAATTTCAGCCTAAAAAATTCCCAATAATATTAAAATAAGTATGGACATAACTTCTAGTTTACATAGCATTTGATTATTATAGTGGCTTCATGTTGAGTCTCTCCTGAAATTAATATCCGTGGTATTTAAAGCTCTAACTTGAATTTTTATGGGTTAAGGCCATGCACGCCTCCATTGAGATTTATGGGTCACAGGTTCATCCCATTAGAAATTACTCTCTGGAAACAAAGGTAAGGTTGCGTATATCAGATCCTCCCAAAATCCGCAATGCGGGAGCTTACGCGTTGGACCGTCCATATAATACTAAAAGTACCACAAATTTATTCCAAGTATTAATATATGTCAATGAATATAAAATCCTATGGTGCAAGTGCAAGACAACATGAGGAGAAGAAAGGCCACAAACAAACAACATGAATACGAAAGAAACCAGAGAAACTTCACATATAAAAGGAGTAGCATTTACATGCATGGCGGTGGACCTTCTCCTTCTGGTTCTAATTTGCGCCACTCATATGGTTTCGCAGCAGTGTCCAAGGCCCATACATCAGCCAAAGGACGCTTTCCTATAAAAAATGTTGCACCAAATTACTGCTGAATTTATTTTTTAAAAATACACTATAGCATACAAAAAGCAGATTTGCAAGACACTGACCATCATTCCCACCGATTGCCATCAGATATCTTTGCCCCACCAAAGCCATGACATGCCCATAACGTGGCCCCGGTCCTGGGCCTTGGACAACTACCCTACAGGAAGAGGTTGATTTAAAATATGTGGAAAATATTACATACTACAAAAATTCATAAGCTCTTACAAGCTTCAGAAGTCAAACCTATGCCATCTTGGTCGTTGTGTAAGATCAAGGACATGAAGATCTTCTGCGGATAAACCAGCTGGACCAATTCCACCCTGTGTTGATTTGAAAGTGAACTAGTAAAACCACTGACAATTACCACAGACGACAAAAACACCAAAAACAAAGAAAAAGACAACACAGAAAATTATCAACTTGTCTTCCGACCTGAAGTACAACCATAGTACCCACAGCGGCAGCCACATGTGCTGCCCTTGGAGTGGGAGGTTCTCCAGAGGGTGTCATTCTGCAAAGGAATTTACCAATTGAGAAGAAGAAAAAGAATAAGAGAAAGCCAAAAACATAGAATTTTGTCATCAGCTGACAAGTGGTTGGTATGGGCTTACCTAGACCATTTATTAGTCAGCACGTCATAGCAATGAACATCAGCGGTAGCACCTGCTAACCCTACAATCCAACACAATTTCAATATCACAATGGTCTATGACAAGAGAACTACTACTTTAAAGATAGATTTAACACATGTAAAATCTATCACTAGATTCGTTGAACTTTGTTGCAGGAGGTTCTCAAATGGTCAGCCAACATACAACCCCTCCTAAGAAAACAAAAAGGCGAAGGCAAAGCAAGCACTAAAGGACAAAAGCATAACTACGCAAAGTTGTGAATTCATGCAACTCTATATTACTGTATGAGCATATGCATATACATTGCCCTGACAGTTCAAACACGTCCATGCCTCTTCTTGTAGGCTTCTACTGATGGGAGATATTTTATTTGGTCGGTGACTTCCTTTCAAGTTAGAACTGTTTACAGCTTAACGCTTTTATCGTTGTTCAGGCGAAGAACTAAATTATAAGAGCCTGTCAAACGAGAAAGAAAGATTAAAACATAAGACACTCTCGTCAGTCTCAAAACAATAGCCACCCATTAGTACAAAAATTCGCAATAAAACAATAATCTTTGAAGTAGGGTGTATTAAGTAAGCGTGAGGGTTGCAACCAGAGGTACTTTAGGAAAAAGTTTAATCACATTATGAAATGAGACTTTAGATAACGATTATGAGAATGAGGGATGTATTATAGGACTGAAATTAAAAGATGGAAGTGCAATAGAATCAGTGGATGGCTCGATGGTAGATTACTTTTTGGGATGCTAATTATTACTCTACTAGCTTCTATAGCATCAACAATCAATGGGGAAACACTTTTGGTTTCTATATATATATATCTTTGTTCCACGTGTCACAGAACCTTTGGAAGTGGAATTGATCTGTGTCGGTATTCTTCAAAATATTTGGTGATGGCCGAACCGTTGGGAAGCGTTGTATAAGATGTCTAATCATTGTTCAATCATTATAAAATGGGAGTTGCTTTTC
>MKEJ01043697.1:0-10992 GCA_001753735.1 Embelia ribes | reverse complement strand
CAGAAGGTGGTCAAGCAAGAGGTAAGCTGTTTTTTTTTGGTATATGCATTTAAGCAAGAAGCTTAATTATGAAATCTTTTGCCTAGAAATGTGTTTCTTCTCATAGTTTAATGGACTTTATCTTTCTTTGTAGGAGTGGTTATTGAAGAAATTACTGAAGATGCGCCGACCGTATCATCAGAAAGCTTACCTAAAGAATATTCTATCTTACAACCACAAGAATCCAGTGGCAGCTCCAAGAGTCGACCGAAATTGAAGACTGAGGCCCTTTCAACTAATTCAGAATCCATAGATGCTTTGAAAGATAACCCAGAAGCGATCAGGTGAGTTTGATTGAATCACAGAATTGTGAGGTTCTCTCTCTCTCTTTTTTTTTGGCAATAATTACTTATTTCACCCTTCAATCTTTCTATATATTGAACCACAAGGCAACTTTTCCATTCTGACTATCTATATTTATTGATTATTGTTATAGAACATTCCAGAACTTCATGTCCACTGCTGATCCAGAAACTCTAGCTTCCATAGGTGGTGCAAATGCAGAAGGGGTTTCGCCCGATTTAATTAAGACCGCTTCTAGTATGATTAGTAAGATGTCCCCTGAAGACCTCCAAAGAATGTTACAAATGGCTTCCTCATTCCAAGGAGATAATCCACTTCTGAACAGAGGCTCTTCAAACTCCGATAACAACTCCTTTAGACCTGGATCTGTTCCCCCTAATATGTCCCCAGACATGCTCAAAACAGCTAGCGATATGATGAGCAAGATGCCACCGGAAGAACTTCATAAAATGTTTGAAATGGCGTCTAGTTTGCATGGCAGAAATTCAAATGTGACACCAGTGAATTCCAGTGGCTTTGGATCTGATATGGGAAATCAATCGGGTGAAAGCAGTTCTTCTTTTGGCTCTACAAGTTCGAGCAGTGCCTCTCAGTCGAACGTCACTGACCCGATTATGAATATGCAAGAACAAATGAGAAATCAAATGAACGATCCAGCCATGCGGCAGGTATATTTTGTTAAAGAGCATTTTTGTCATTTTCAGCGGAAATCAAGATTTGAAATTTTTCGTGTTTTTACACATTTGCGTTGTGGCGATTTTGAATTATTAACCTGTTGAAACTGATGAAAATATGCTAAGGATTAAGGGGGTTGACGCACAACAATATAGGAAAACAGATTTAAGCTTCAGAAATGTAGGAATTTAGAATGAATAAGTTGAAGAAGAGAGAAAGAACAGAAGAAAAGGCAGGAAACATTTGTAATGCTAAATCAATATCAACAATCATGTCTGCCTCAGGCTTACATTATGTTCTTAATTGATAGAAAGAGTCGAGACAAGCGAATCAACTCTTCCTAACGGGACAAAAAGAAAAAAGCACATCATCATCCAAGCTTAAAGATCTAAATTTGGGTAGCTTAATGGAACAAAATAAGAAATCATGTTGGATCGTTAACATGAATTTTTGGACGCCAGTCATTCCAATCGAAAACCATTTGCTTGTCTAGCATTGTAATACGCAAGTCCTTTTGTAACACTTGTATCCATGTAGTTAGAAGTCTCCCTCCACTTTTCCTTTCCGTTCCCGCTTCAATAGTCTTAATATTTTTTAACTGGTGCACTCACATGTCTCCTTATATGTCCAAACTATCTTAAACGGCTCTCTCATCTTATCTTCAATTGACACCACACCTAGTTTGGCACGAGTATCTTCATTTCTAGTTCTATCTTTCCTAGTTTTTCTACATATCCACCTCAATATACGCATCTCCACCACGCTTATCTTGTGTTCATCTGTTTTTTTAGTAGTCCAACACTCAATTCCATACAATAAAAGATAACACAATAAATGAAAATACTGTAAGTCAATATAACAATATCAGAATTGCAGGCTTGCAGCTGAATATAAAATAATCTGTGCTGTTATGCTGGCTTGTGTAATTCTCATTGGTATCCCCCTTAAAAGGGTTCTGCAATCTATTGGAAAAGTTAGGATCCTGATTGCTTCAATTTGAAAGTGAGGCACCAATGTATGGGTGAACTTTAATTTAATTTTCCCTTATCGGTTATTATATGTGACCACCTTGTTGCATGTCAATTAGCTGCATCCAATAGTAATCTTTTGTACACTCATTGGGGGTCAAAATTATTAGTACACTAAAACAGAAGCCAAATAAAGAACTATTGTTCCTAAATTTCCGATAGAAGGCTGTGGGTGTATGATTAATTCTTGGATATTTTGATTGACAGATGTTCACATCAATGATCAAGAACATGAGCCCAGATATGATGGCAAACATGGGTGAACAATTTGGAGTTAAGCTTTCTCGTGAAGATGCTGAGAAAGCTCAGCAAGCCTTGTCGCAGCTTTCACCAGATACTTTGGACAAAATGGTGCTTTCTTGTGCATATTCTATTTTATTTTATTTGTTTGAGTTCTTATGCTTTTGGGTCCTGTTTTTGTCATGGTTGTTGCCGTCACCTACAGAAGCATCTGTACATGCTTGATATACTTTAGGCTTCTGATTTTTGTGGTAGAGCGTTTAATTGGTGTATCTTAAGACCTTTCTGTCTTTGGGATTAGAGCCACTCTTCATAGAAATAGTTGATTTAAGAACAATTGAAAAATGTGCTTCTCGTTGTGGTAAACTGGTTATCATCTGGAAGAACATTCAAACATTGTTTACACCTTCCCCGGGTTCATTTTACGCGACAGTTTGTTGGGAGTGTCTATGAGTGAATGATTGCTGGGATTTTAGTTGCTTTATTCTGGTTTAAGCTTCAATAGAAAATTTGATCTGCAAATAAAGGTAATTTTATTCATTTTCATTTACGTTCGTATGCCTTGATCTGAATCTAATGTTCCACCTTTGAAGACCACATCAATTATAGTTTGAGTTTTGTTTTATTTTTCCTTGTGCTTGACTGAGGATAATTTTTTACATCATATTTTTTTGCTACAACTTTCCCTTATTGTTCTAAGCTCGTTCATTCGATTAGCGACCCTTCATTTTTTACTTTATTTTTTGTTAATTTCAAATATATGAATGTGACTCCAGATGCGGTGGGCAGACAGAATTCAAAGAGGAGTTGAAGGCGCGAAGAAGACCAAAAATTGGTTACTTGGAAGACCGGGCATGATTTTGGCAATACTTATGCTCGTTTTAGCTATAGTCCTTCACAGGCTTGGATACATTGGAAGCTAAACTGTGGCCTTTTTAGAAACGTAAGGAATCAGAATTTGAGTTCACGAGTTTGACGGAACAATAGAGAGATGCTTCATCTTCCCCCTCTTAACTTTGATGCTTTTGAAAACTAATGTAATCTTTTAGCTAGTTGATGTGCATCTTTTGTGGGTGAAACAGTAACCCCCCCTCTCTTTTTGGTGTTTATTATTTAATAATTTTTACTCTAGTGGACATGTGGTTCAAAATGTATCGGATACTTTTCTTTGTCACTTTGTAGCGTAACGTGGTTACCAGATACATTTTTTTTTTTTAATTTTTCTGCGTAAGCATTTTGAAGGAAAAGCATTTTTTAAGTTAATTAATTACTATTGTGGTCTCATTCCATTCTGCAATGTATTGTGCTGCTATTTTTGTGGTTGAGGTTTTTTAAAGCATATTCTCATAGTCGTGCCCCAGCATAGATGGAGGAAGATATTATTATTTTCCTTCAACGATCGATGGCCTAAGATTTTCATTAATAAATGGTTTTTGACTTGTCATGGCATATGCCCATGAGAAATAGAGAATCAGGAGCTCAACGGCGGAGATTAAACCTCATAAAAGTTGGAAATTATTGAGGTTAAAATTAAATATTTACATTTTAGTGCTTTTTTTCAAATTGTGCCCCGACTTGGTACTTTGCTAGAGAGGATTATAACTATCATAAATTTTTTCAGGCTAAAATTTTAAATGTAAAATTTTTATTTGTAATTTTAGTGTTAAATTTATAATATAATTTTTTTATATAAGTTCAGTCATCCCATAAATTATATATATATATATATATAATTCACATGCCCTACTTTTCTAGTTTGCTTGACAATAGAAGAAAAACTTCTTTTTTTTTTTTTCTTTATGTTTTGATTTTATGTTTAACTAAGACGTTAATGAAATTATATGACTCATATTTGCTTCTCTTGAGGCAGCGTTCGTTTCATATTTTATCTTGAAATTATAATTAGAATAAATAGAGTTTGAGTAGCTGGTCATCATGATTCATCGATCTCTTAAGGCAACTCTTAATTCATACTACAATTTTACTTTGTTTTCTTCAATTCTAGAAGCTCTTTTTCTTGTCTTGTTGATTATAAATAAAGTTAAATAACACGGTTTGGTTTGACTCTGTATTGATTTCACTGTTCATCAATAATATTTAAGCACACTTAAAATAGTGATCAACTAGGTTTGGTTTGATTAGAGAAGATTTCAACCACAACTATCTAAAAATATTATAAGTAAATTAATAATAAGGGACTAGATCCTAATACATTGTGATTTAATGTTCGGACTCTGGATGATAATGTAAAACCGATATGATTTTTATTTATTTATTTTTGTGTCAGAGTAAAGATTTGTTCTTTATAATGTAAACCATATCCAAAATTGATTCAATGAATTCTCATCAGTAGAAAAGATTAAAAAGTAATTAGGTAGGATACAGTCAAGCCAGATGGACCAAAATCGGAAGCAAGGCATACCAAAAAATAAACAATCCATATCACAATCTGTCTGGGTTAAACGGAAATGGAAAATGTATACCCATAAAAAAAAAAAAAAAATTTTCGAAAGACATGGATACGGCATAAAATTATTATATAATATATGAAACATATGTGTAAAATATATCTGATTCTTTAATTCAATATTCTAAAATTTTAATCAAATTTGTAAGTACTATGATACATATATTTTAATATCAAAATTTCCATATTTTGTTATAAACAAGCTAATTACAAATTTAAATAATAATAAAAAAAATTATTTAATCATAGAAGTGCTAAAAAAATTCATTTTCACAATATTTTTATTATTTTTTATTTAATTTTTTATGAATATATATTCGTCAAATTTTTTATAATTTTTCAAAAAACTTAATATTAAGTTTCATAATACTCCAATAAGTTTCCTAATACTCGCTTAAGTTTTCTAGTTATTTCTCTTAAATTTAGTAGGTGCATCTCTAATTATTTTATAAGTATTTCAAAATTGTGTCCTTTACGTTTTTCTTTAAAATTTTAAGAATTTGTAAACGCGTTTACTCATACCCTTTAGTCGCCAATTCGGTAATTATGAGTAAGACTAATCAAAACATTTTTGAGAAAAATGATGTGTTTGGGGTAAGAATTTAAAAATATATATACATATAATAAATAAATAAATAAATATTATATTTATTTATATATTTTTTTTTGCGTTACGTATCCTCGTGATAAATCTATGCACCAAATGCGACCCAAACGTACTCTAAAAGCCAATCTAAAGCAATATAGATAGGTATTACACTAATGGTCCCATAGTAACAGGCAACCTTCTATTTGATTCATATAACTTCGATTATAGCAGAAATTTCGCAGAAGTTCTTTACAGATTTGGTCCTAAAGTTGAGGAAGTGACGTACTTAGCAGTACAGCACCAAAATAAACTTGTTTCAAAACTTATTTACCAAATATAGTTCCCAATAACGGTTTATATCAACAAGCTAATTTTGATAAATAAGTTTTAAGACATACAAATTCTAATTAATTGCTCCATAATTGGTCCTTTCTATGGGTTTTTGTCGTTGTTAAAATCCTAACGTGTTCAAAATGGAGACAACTTCAACTCTAAACATTTTACGCCTCTTTAATCACATTCTAGTCACTTAATATAATTTTTAATTTTGGAAGTTTTTGAGTCCAAGGACCAATTATGTAACTTGTGTTGGAATCTATTTCAGTTTAAATTGATCAAGCTAAGGGGACCAAATAAAACTATGGACAAAACTACGGTGTGCGTTGATGCAATTAACACATGAGAGGGGATACATCAATGACACGTGGACACATCATGCGCCACTGGTTTATTTGTTGCTTTCGTCATCATGCACAACCTCCTCTTCTACTGGTCAATATATACATACACACATACATACATATATATATATATATATATTTATTTTATTTTTAAATTAAGGTAAAATGATAATTTTCCAAAATTTTATAATAAAAGATATGACTATAAAAATGAAAAGGTAAATAAGAAAATATTTAGATATCTCAAGAATCAAAGTATAATCAATGTAACAAATTTTGGATGAAAAATAATAAAAACATAGATCAAAATCAGAAAATAATAAAAATTATGAACTCAAGACATATGAATCAATTAATTAGTTACTCAACAAGGACCTTTTAAAATTTGATTGCACAAGTAAAAATTATATATACATATACACTATACACATATTGCAATTAGACTTCCATCTCTCTCTTAAATAAAATTAATATTTTTTAATATATAAGTAATTCATTTTTTATAATGGCGAGTTGTAATTTTAACTAATTTTCTATTTATCTTGGCGTGATGATTTCTTAAAAAACTAAATAATTCGTCATTAGTGTTAATAAATTATGTAAAAATATTTTAAATAATTTATTATATAATAAATAAATTATATTAAGTGGATCATATATATAATTATGAAGAGAAATTAACCGTATATATATGTTTTTGAGGCGTCCTATATACTACTGTCCATATATACATACACACATGCATACATACATAGAACTACATCCTTCGTTCTTATCATAAATTCAATTCAATTCAATTACGATCCTTCACCCTCCGCCATTTTCGGCGGCGGCGACGGTTTCTTCTTCTCTCTCTCTGAATTCTCTCTCCCTCCCAATTCTCCCCCACAAAATCAATCTCCCCCTCCCCTGTTTATCTCTCTCTGCTATGATTCCTCTCTAACGAGCAATCCATATCGCAATCTCTCCTAGGGTTACGGTTAGGGTTCCGCTAATTTACCCGGATGAGCAGCAACCGTCGTCGGGCGCGGCTGGGGGAGGTGGCTGGAGGGACGGCGGCGGAGTGCGCCGCCGTGTGCTGCTGCTGCCCGCTGACGGTGATGAACGTGGTTGTGTTGGTGGTGTACAAGGTTCCCACCGGCCTCTGCCGGAGAGTTGTCAAGAGCAACAAGAGGAGAGGGAAAGCCCTTACCGGCAAGGGGACGATCAAGAAATCCCTCCTCCAGGACGGCGGCCGGGTCAGCTTTGATGACGTGGACAATATCGTGGACGTTGATCGATTTGAGGATGCGATTGCGGATGATTTCGACGCGGAGGTGTGGAACCAGTTCCGCGGGGCGGGGTTCTGGAGAAGCCCGTCGCGGAGAGACGAATCGGTGATTATACAGAATCTGTAATTTTTCACAGCTGATGGGATGAATGGGTAATTTGTTGAAAATATGGACCCATATTGTTTAAAATTAAGAGGGACCTGTATATGAATTCGTACACAAGAGGATTGTGGAGGCGTGACACGTACGAATTATGTACGTGCGTCCCACCAAATTACTGCCAAATATGCTTACATACCATCATTTATACTTTTAAATGTTTTTTTTTTTTTTTAATTTTACTTTTCGTTTTTTCTTTTTTTGGGTGGGAATTATTGGTAGAATTATTTGTTTGGGGTTTGAGATAAAAATGAGAGACATGGGATTCCTGAGGCATCTTCTTTCATATGTATGCCTTGCCCTTTTTGTGTATAGTTTTTTACCTCCATCAAATTTAAAAATGTGCTTGAAATTATATGTATTTTCGTGTTAATCTATATATATATTTATTTTTTTATGTCATTTCATCAATTCCTTATTAATTTTTCGTCCTTTATAGTGGTGATACGATATTCAGCACAGGATCTTTGCTTCCTAGATCGACCCTAAGATGCGCAATTCGCATAAACCTGGAATGATCAGAAAATGTAGTTTACAATTCAAAATGAATTGGTGAAAATTCATTTACGAATACTTTGTGTGGTGTATATGGCTCTTGTGTAACGGAAAAGTGGACGAGGCGGTATAACTATACGTGCATAAGGTAAGTTCCGAATATGATGTCGTAAACTATTAGTTTATCCGCCAAAAGTATGCAATATCGAAGAGGATATATGGTTCGATCGTAAACCAATGATGGGTTTTGAATGCAGAAAATAACATGCCATCCATAAGAGCCCCTTCTGTATGTTTTTCCCCCCCTCCCATTTTGTACTCAATTGTGTACAAATTCGATTAATCACATTCCTACTAAATGAAACCTGAACAGTGTTTCATTTCCATGTTTGGTGTCGTCATCGTGTAGGTTTTAGGCTTTCGTCTTTGAATTGGAATAAGAAAGACATAGTTTCGATGTTTAAGATCCTGATTGGAGCTTTTCCTTCTCAATTTTATAACTTTATCATTTAGGTCTTCCTTATAGAGAAAGCATCATCCCAAAAGCTGTTGTGTTATTCTTCTCCATAAAAAGATGGTCGTATATAGAAATTAGTAGGCAGTAGTAGAAATAAGATTTACAATGCACAAATGTTCCGGATTTCATGTTGTCGCGATTTCACAAGTAACACTTTCAATTAATGCTCATTTGGATTCACCAAATCACCCATGTATGATTTCGTTGCTTGGAAGAAGTTTTGCTCGAACAAATTTAGTCGTTGCACTACTTTTTCTTATGGGATATTGTTTACTCCTAAAATTAAAATTGAATAAGATAAAGCCTAATTAAGAAAAGTTTTCATTAAATAAAATAACAAGAGAATGAATATACACATTCACCAATTGTGTCTAAAATAATTGGAATTTAAATGTTTTGTAGATCAAATAAAACGGATATGCCTAGTTAAAGGCATAAACGTGGGTTCATTAGTGTCACGCTACACGGAAGTAGTGGGAAACTTGACAACTTATTTCATATACCAGTGTTAGACGGCAAAACAGTCTTGGGAGAAGATTCAATAACCATTGTATTAAGTCCATTGCAAATCCAATGGGAATAGATAGAAGAACAAATGAAAACAATTCAAGACAAGGTACTTCTATAAATATGAAACTGTTATAAAATATTCATTGTGATATTTTATTATGGCTGATACAAGGATGAAACTCAATCATTAAATATAAATATTATGCATTGTGCAAGTATGACCCACCATATTGACTTATAACTCGATTGTTTGTGTATAAATACCGAAGAAAAGGAAGCAAAGCGGGCAACAAATCGTAGAAAGAACGCGCAGAAAGAGATCAGAAAAAAGAAAAGAAAATAAAAGTAGGCATGGATCCAGCTTGATCCATATTTCCATCTTTATTTTACATGTTGCATCATATTGTAATCTATTTTATATAAATAAAAGTATACACCGATATTAGTCATCTGGAATAGTTCCAAGTTAAACTTATTTTAACTTGAGATTGTACTACGTAATTATTGATCTGCTATTTTATTTTCATGCGGATTATTATATTTACTTTCTAGCATGATTTATAAGAATAGATATATTATGGCCTCTGCCTTCATTTGCCTATTGTTGGGGGAAAAAAATTTGAATACTGTAAAGGTAATGGGATATGATTTAAATTAAAAAAAAAACTAAATATAAAAATGGGATATGATTAAGTTGGTCCACTATGTAGTAAACTAGTAATTGATGATAACATTGGTGGTAGATGTGTATGGTAGTTTTGCTGTAAACGGAGCTGAAATAAAAACAACTTCGATTAGATTATTTAAATTTTGGATCGGGAAGTTATAGTTTTAGATGTTCTAGTATGAGCAATGGTTTTTAATCCAGCAGCCAAAAATGCTTGCAACCCTGGGCGACAAATTATTCATTGGTACAAAATATTACAGAGATAAATCCAATTGATACTGGATATTTGATATATATATATTGGCAAGTTGTAATTATAAGCTAATATTATGATATATTTATGTGAATATTGGGCTTTAAAGTGTTTGGTAACCCAATTCAACAATTCATTACTATTGAAACGAGTAGAGCCTAACCAACAGTTACATGAACCGAGCCTTACAGACTCAGGCTCGGCTCATTTAGCTTAATAAGCCGAGCTGAGCATAAGCCGAGCTTTACGAATATGAAGCATATCGAGTCCGAATGGAGTCCAAACTAAACTGTAACGAGTCAAGCCGAACCTGAATAGTTCTATTGAACAAACGAACCGACCCTGGACAATCTAGGCCTTAGCTCGGTTTGGCTCAGCTCATTTGCATCCTTAGTGTATGTATTAAGTATATAAACTCATCTTTCAAATTTGGAATTATTTATCTTTTTATTTTAAAATTACTCAAGCAAACTTGAGATTTTAACAAGCCGAGTCGGGAGTTGTTCAGATTCAACTCGTTTATTTAACAAGCCATAATTTATTATTCAGGCTTAGCTCGTTTACAAATGAAAGATTTCGAGTCAAGCATTTGACGAGTCAAGGCCGAGCTTGTTCATGAACAACTTGATTCACTTGCATCTCTAATTGATACACTAACCAAAAAATTAGCCCAATTGATACACAATTGTTATAAAAACTTTCGTCACGGATTCCATAAGCATCAGGGGTAGTTTGGAATTTCCAAAATATATTTTCCATTAGTACTTCTAGTTGGTCCCTCTAATAAAAATTTTACTCTATTGGTGACATATATTAAATATAACACATAAATATAATTAATATAAATTCTATTTGGCCCTTTTAGTTTTAAATATTACAATTTTTGTCTCAGATTTTAAATAATATATATATAAATTAAAAAATTTATATTTTGGCCCTTATAGTTTCAATTGTTATACTTTTAATCCTATATTTTAAATAACACATAGATGAAGTTATTATTATAATTAAATTTAATCTGATGAAAACTTGATTTTATTTGGTCCTTATCTTGTTATAATTAAACAACACACATGATGTAAGAAAAATATTTTTTTTT